>JAXIVJ010000172.1:0-360127 GCA_036785665.1 Chirona hameri
CTACACACACACACACACACACACACTAGCACACACACATCCACACACTCAACACACACACAGCACACACACACACACACACACAAACACACACACACACAGACACACACACACACAACACACACACACACACACACACACACACACACACACACACACACACACACACACACACACACACACACACACACACACACACACACACCTATACACACACACACACACACACACACACACACACACACACACACACACACACACACACACACACACACACACACACACACACACACACACACACACAGACACAGACACAGACACAGACACAGACACTCAGACACAGGCACAGGCACAGGCACATACCCAGACACATACACAGACACAGACACAGAGACAGACACAGACACAGACACAGACACAGGACACAGGACACAGACACAGACACAGACACAGACACAGACACAGACACATACACAGACACAGACACAGACACAGACACAGACACAGACGCAGACACAGACACACAGACACAGACACAGACACAGGCACAGGCACAGGCACAGACACAGACACAGACACAGACACAACACACAGCACACACACACACGACACGACACACACAACACACACACACACACACACACAACACACACACACACACACACACACACACACACACACACACAACACACACACACACAGCACACACACACACACACTCACACACACACACACACACACACACACACACACATCACACCAACACACACACACACACACAGACCCAGACACATACACAGACACAGACACAGACACAGACACAGGCCCACATACAGACACAGACACAGACCCACACAACACAGACACAGACACAGACACATACAACAGACACCAGACACAGAACACAGACACAGACACAGACACAGACACAGACACAGACACAGACACAGACACAGACACAGACACAGCCACAGACACAGACACAGACACAGACACACACACACACACACACACACACACACATACACACACACACACACACACACACACACACACACACACACACACACACACACACACACACACACACACACACACACACACATACACACACACACACACACACACACACACACACACACGCACACAAAACACACACACACACACACACACACACACACACACACACAGACCCAGACACAGACACAGACACACACAGACACGACACACACACACACACACACACACACACACACACACACACACACACACACACACATCACATACACACACACACAACACACACATACACACACACACACACACACAAACACACACAACACACACACACACACACACACACACACACACACACACACACACACAGGCACAGGACAACAGACACAGCCACAGGCCCACATACAGACAGACACAGACACAGACCCACACACAGACACAGACACAGACACAGACACGAGACACAGACACAGGCACAGACACAGACACAGGCACAGACACAGACACAGACACAGACACAGACACAGACACACCCTCAGACGGGGGAGACGGGTGCTCTCGAGAGGCACAGTGCCGTCCCTCGCGGCGATCTAGGGTCGTTTAAGGAGTGTCGGTGCCCGCCCTGAGGCGTTCGTGGTATATGTTGCATAATCCGTTGCCTTTGCATCCCCTTTGCAAGAGATGTCAGAAGACAATGGATTCATTGATTGTGAGTGGCAGATGTTTAGAGAAGAACACCAAATATTTGCCTCCCCGCTTTTAGCCCTGTGTTCGATGTGCTTCATTGGCTCCATGGGGTCGTTGGGCCTGTGCTCCATGGTGAGGCGATCTATGAGCTGAACGGAAGGACAACACAAAAAAAAACAATGTTCATGAGCACATATTTCACAGCCATATTTCATATCATCTCTACGTATACACACCCACGCCACGTAATACACACCCACCTACGTAATACACACCCACCTACGTAATACACACCCACCTACGTAATACACACCCACCTACGTAATACAAACCCACCCTCCGTAATACACACATACACCAAGCCAAACGTAATACACACCCATCTACGTAATACACACCCACCTACGTAATATAGACCCACCTCCGTAATACACATCCAATCTACGTAATACACACCCACCTACGTAATACACACCCACCTCCGTAATACCACACACACCAACCTACGTGATACACACCCACCTACGTAATACATACCCACCTCCGTTATACACACCCATCTACGCAATACACACCCATCTACGTAATACACACCCACCTACCTAAGTAATACACACCCACCTACTTACGTAATTACACACCCCACCTATGTAATACACACCAAACCTACGTAATACACACCCACTCTACCTACGTAATACACACCCACCTACGTAATACACACCACCTTACTTAATACACACCCATCTACGTAATACACACCCACACTACCTACGTAATGCACACCCACCTACGTTATACACACCACCTTACTTAATACACACCCATCTACACGTAATACACAACCCATCTACGTAATACCACACCCACCCTCCGTAACACAATTCCACACTATACGTAATACACACACCAACTCTACGTAATACGACCTGCTAGGCGTAAATACACACCCAACCTACGATAATACACACCACCTAATACAATAATACACACCACATCTACGTAATACACACGCCTCCTACGTAATACACACCTACCTACGTAATAATCACACCCACCTACGTAATACACACCACCTACCTACGTAATACACACCCACCTACGTAATACACACCACCTTACTAATAGCACACCCATCTACGTATAATACACACCACCGTACTACGTAATACAACACCCACCACCTAACGTTAATACACACCCACCTACGTAATACACATCTACCCTACTAATACACACCCACTAACGTACAGTAATACACACGCACCTTACTTAATACAGCATACCACTTATTACGTAATACACACCACCAACCTACGTAATAACACACCTTCTACTAAGTACACAACTACCTACGTAATACACACCCACCTACATAATACCACCACCATTTACTTATATACACACACCCATCTACGTAATACACACCCACCTACCTACGTAATACACTACCTCACCTAACTTAACGCTACCTACCTACGTAATACACACCTCACCGTCTGTAATACACACCACCTTACTTAAATACACACCTCATGTGCTATAATACACACCCACCTCCGTAATACACAACCCCCACCTACCTACGTAATACACATCCATCTACGTCATAAATACACACCCTACCCTTACTATAATACACACCCACCTTACTTAATACACACCCACCTTACTTAATTACACACCACTACGTACTAATACACACCACTCATCGTAATAACACAACCACCTACGTAATATACACTACCCTACCTACGTAATACAAGTCCACCTACGTAATAAACGACCACCTTACTATACTACACACCATCGTACTTAATACACACCCACTCTACGTAATACACACCCACCTCTACGTAATACACACCCAACTACGTCAATTACTACACCTCCATACACACGTAATACCACACGCCTACCTACGTAATAATACCTACCTCTACGTAATACACAGCCCTCCTTACGTAATACACACCTCCTACGTAATACAACCCATCTACGTAATGCACACCATCTACGTAATACACACCCACCTCCCGTAATACACACCCTCCACTATAACCCACCTACTACGTAATACACACCCACTACGTAATCACAATACACTACCCACGTAATACCCACATCCCGTACGTACGTAATACGTAATACACAACCCATCTACGTAATACCACAACACCAGCCACTACCACACACAGTAACTACGTATACACACCTACCGTAAGTAAGTACACACCACCTACGTAATACAAACCATCTACGTAATAACACCCATCTACGTAATACACACCCACACCCGTAATACAGAACCCATCTACGTTATACAACACCCAACCTCCGTATATACACACCGCACTACGTATATACACACCCACCTACGTATAATCACATCCATCTACGTAATACACACCCATCTACGTAATACACACCGCAGCCTACCTACGTTAATACACACATACCACCTCACGTAATACACACCTACCTTACGTAATACACGTATCATCTCGGTAATACACACCCAACTCCGTAATACACACCCACCTATCTACGTAATACACACCCACCTACGTAATAAACAGCACCCACCTATCTACGTAATACACACCACCACCTACGTAATACACACCACCTTACTTAATACACACACCCATTACTACGTAAATATCTTACTAATCACACGCACCTAACGTAATACACACCCACCTACTACGTAATACACACCACCTACGTAATACCACACTACCCACCTACGTAATACACACCACCCTTACTTAATACACACCCATTACGTACTTACTAGACACACCCACCTCCGTAATACACACCCACCTACCTACGTAATACACACCCATCTACGTAATACACACCCACCTACGTAATACACACCACCTTACTTAATACACACCCATCTACGTAATACACATCCACCTCCGTAATACACACCTACCTACGTAATACACACCCATCTACGTATACACACCCACCTACGTAATACACACCCACCTACGTAATACACACCCACCTACGCTACGTAATACACACCCATCTTACGTAATACACAACCCACCCCTTGTAATACACACCCACCTACGTAATACACACCCACTACGTAATAACACCCACATACGTAATACACCACCGAACTCCGTAATATACACACCACCAACCTACGTAATTCACACCCATCTACGTTATAACACACCCACCTACGTAATACACACCCACCTCTCATAATACACACCCATCTAAGCAATACACACCCACCCCACGTAATACACACCCACCTACCTACGTAATACACACCCATCTACGTAATACACACAACCATCTACGTAATACACACCCATATACGTAATACACACCCACCTACCTACGTAATACACACCCACCTACCTACGTAATACACACCCACAAATGTAAATACACACCCACCTACGTAATACACACCGCCACCTACCTACGGAATACACACCCACCTACGTAATACACACCACCTTACTTAATACACACACCCATCTAAGTAATACACACCCCACCTACCTACGTAATCTACACACCCACCTACACCTACGTAATACACCCCCCCACCTACGTAATACACACCACCTTACTTAATACACACCCATCTACGTAATACACGACCCACCTTCGTAATACACACCCACTACGTAATTACACACCCCACCTACGTCATACACACCCATCTACGTAATACAACACCTACCCTACGTAATACACACCCCACCTACATAATACACACCACCTTACTTAATACACACCCATCTACGTAATACACACCCACCTACCTACGTATTACACACCCACCTACGTAATACACACCTACCTACGTAATACACACCCGACTCCACGTAATACACACCCACCTACGTAATACACACCCACCCTACGTAATACACACCACCTTACTTAATACACACTCCATCTACGTAATACGCACCTACCTACGTAATACACACCCACCTACATAATACACACCACCATACTTAATACACACCCATCTTACGTAATACAACACCCACCTACCTACGTAATACACACCCACCTACGTAATACACACCTACCTACGTAATACACACCCCACCTACGTAATACACACCACCTTACTTAATGCACACCCCATCTACGTAATACACACCCACCTACCTACGTAATACACACCACCACCTACGTAATACACACCACCTTACTTAATACACACCCATCTAAGTAATACACACCCACCTCCGTAACACATACCACTTACGTAATACACACCCACCTACGTCATACACACCCATCTACGTAATACACATCTACCTACGTAATACACACCCACCTACATAATACCCACCACCTTACTTAATACACACCCATCTACGTAATACACACCCACCTACCTACGTAATATACACCTACCTACGTAATACACACCTACCTACGTAATACACACCCACCTACGTAATACACACCACCTTACTTAATACACACCCATCTACGTAATACACACCCACCTCCGTAATACACACCCACCTACCTACGTAATACACATCCATCTACGTCATACACACCCACCTACTTAATACACACCCACTTACGTAATACACACCACCTTACTTAATACACACCCATCTACGTAATACACACCCACCTCCGTATTACACACCCACCTACCTACGTAATACACACCCACCTACGTAATACCCACCACCTTACTTAATACACAACCATCTACGTAATACACACCCACCTCCGTAATAAACACCCACCTACCTACGTAATACACACCCATCTACGTAATACACACCCACCCACGTAATACACACCTACCCACGTAATACCCACCCATCTACGTAATACATACCCACCTACGTAATACACACCCTCCTCCGTAATACACACCCATCTACGTAATGCACACCCATCCACGTAATACACACCCACCTCCGTAATACACACCCACCTACCTACGTAATACACACCCATCTACGTAAAACATACCCACCCACGTAATACCCACACCCACGTACGTAATACGTAATACACACCCATCTACGTAATACACACACACCTACCAACGTAATACACACACACCTACCTACGTAATACACACCCACCTACGTAATACACACCACCTTACTTAATACACACCCATCTACGTAATACACACCCACCTCCGTAATACAAACCCATCTACATTATACACACCCACCTCCGTAATACACACCCACCTACGTAATACACACCCACCTACGTAATACACACCCATCTACGTAATACACACCCATCTACGTAATACACACCCACCTACCTACGTAATACACACCCACCCACGTAATACACACCTACCTACGTAATACACATCCATCTACGTAATACACACCCAACTCCGTAATACACACCCACCTATCTACGTAATACACACCCACCTACGTAATACACACCCACCTATCTACGTAATACACACCCACCTACGTAATACACACCACCTTACTTAATACACACCCATCTACGTAATACACACCCACCAAAGTAAAACACACCCACCTAGCTACGTAATACACACCCATCTACGTAATACACACCCACCTACGTAATACACACCCACCTACGTAATACACACCACCTTACTTAATACACACCCATCTACGTAATACACACCCACCTCCGTAATACACACCCACCTACCTACGTAATACACACCCATCTACGTAATACACACCCACCTACGTAATACACACCACCTTACTTAATACACACCCATCTACGTAATACACATCCACCTCCGTAATACACACCTACCTACGTAATACACACCCATCTACGTAATACACACCCACCTACGTAATACACACCCACCTACGTAATACACACCCACCTACCTACGTAATACACACCCATCTACGTAATACACACCCACCCTTGTAATACACACCCACCTACGTAATACACACCCACCTACGTAATAAACACCCACATACGTAATACACACCGAACTCCGTAATATACACACACCAACCTATGTAATTCACACCCATCTACGTTATACACACCCACCTACGTAATACACACCCACCTCCATAATACACACCCATCTAAGCAATACACACCCACCCACGTAATACACACCCACCTACCTACGTAATACACACCCATCTACGTAATACACAACCATCTACGTAATACACACCCATATACGTAATACACACCCACCTACCTACGTAATACACACCCACCTACCTACGTAATACACACCCACAAATGTAATACACACCCACCTACGTAATACACACCCACCTACCTACGGAATACACACCCACCTACGTAATACACACCACCTTACTTAATACACACCCATCTAAGTAATACACACCCACCTACCTACGTAATACACACCCACCTGCCTACGTAATACACCCCCACCTACGTAATACACACCACCTTACTTAATACACACCCATCTACGTAATACACACCCACCTTCGTAATACACACCCACTTACGTAATACACACCCACCACGTCATACACACCCATCTACGTAATACACACCTACCTACGTAATACACACCCACCTACATAATACACACCACCTTACTTAATACACACCCATCTACGTAATACACACCCACCTACCTACGTATTACACACCCACCTACGTAATACACACCTACCTACGTAATACACACCCACCCACGTAATACACACCCACCTACGTAATACACACCCACCTACGTAATACACACCACCTTACTTAATACACACCCATCTACGTAATACACACCCACCTCCGTAATACACACCCACTTACCTACGTCATACACATCCATCTACGTAATACACACACACCTACGTAATACACACCCACTAACGTTATACACACCACCTTACTTAATACACACCCATATACGTAATACACACCCACCTCCGTATTACACACCCACCTACCCACGTAATACACACCCACCTACGTAATACACACCACCTTATTTAATACACACCTATCTACGTAACACACCCACCTCCATAATACACACCCACCTACCTACGTAATACACACCCAGCTACGTACGTAATACACACCCATCTACGTAATACACACTTATCTACGTAATACACACCCACCTACGTAATACACACCCAGCTACGTAATACATACCCATCTTCGTAATACACACCACCTTACTTAATACACACCCATCTACGTAATACACACCCACCTCCGTAATAAACACCCACCTACCTACGTAATACACACCCATCTACGTAATACACACCCACCCACGTAATACACACCTACCCACGTAATACCCACCCATCTACGTAATACATACCCACCTACGTAATACACACCCTCCTCCGTAATACACACCCATCTACGTAATGCACACCCATCCACGTAATACACACCCACCTCCGTAATACACACCCACCTACCTACGTAATACACACCCATCTACGTAATACATACCCACCCACGTAATACCCACACCCACGTACGTAATACGTAATACACACCCATCTACGTAATACACACACACCTACCAACGTAATACACACACACCTACCTACGTAATACACACCCACCTACGTAATACACACCACCTTACTTAATACACACCCATCTACGTAATACACACCCACCTCCGTAATACAAACCCATCTACGTTATACACACCCACCTCCGTAATACACACCCACCTACGTAATACACACCCACCTACGTAATACACACCCATCTACGTAATACACACCCATCTACGTAATACACACCCACCTACCTACGTAATACACACCCACCCACGTAATACACACCTACCTACGTAATACACATCCATCTACGTAATACACACCCAACTCCGTAATACACACCCACCTATCTACGTAATACACACCCACCTACGTAATACACACCCACCTATCTACGTAATACACACCCACCTACGTAATACACACCACCTTACTTAATACACACCCATCTACGTAATACACACCCACCAAAGTAAAACACACCCACCTACCTACGTAATACACACCCATCTACGTAATACACACCCACCTACGTAATACACACCCACCTACGTAATACACACCACCATACTTAATACACACCCATCTACGTAATACACACCCACCTCCGTAATACACACCCACCTACCTACGTAATACACACCCATCTACGTAATACACACCCACCTACGTAATACACACCACCTTACTTAATACACACCCATCTACGTAATACACATCCACCTCCGTAATACACACCTACCTACGTAATACACACCCATCTACGTAATACACACCCACCTACGTAATACACACCCACCTACGTAATACACACCCACCTACCTACGTAATACACACCCATCTACGTAATACACACCCACCCTTGTAATACACACTCACCTACGTAATACACACCCACCTACGTAATAAACACCCACATACGTAATACACACCGAACTCCGTAATATACACACACCAACCTACGTAATTCACACCCATCTACGTTATACACACCCACCTACGTAATACACACCCACCTCCATAATACACACCCATCTAAGCAATACACACCCACCCACGTAATACACACCCACCTACCTACGTAATACACACCCATCTACGTAATACACAACCATCTACGTAATACACACCCATATACGTAATACACACCCACCTACCTACGTAATACACACCCACCTACCTACGTAATACACACCCACAAATGTAATACACACCCACCTACGTAATACACACCCACCTACCTACGGAATACACACCCACCTACGTAATACACACCACCTTACTTAATACACACCCATCTAAGTAATACACACCCACCTACCTACGTAATACACACCCACCTACCTACGTAATACACCCCCACCTACGTAATACACACCACCTTACTTAATACACACCCATCTACGTAATACACACCCACCTTCGTAATACACACCCACTTACGTAATACACACCCACCTACGTCATACACACCCATCTACGTAATACACACCTACCTACGTAATACACACCCACCTACATAATACACACCACCTTACTTAATACACACCCATCTACGTAATACACACCCACCTACCTACGTATTACACACCCACCTACGTAATACACACCTACCTACGTAATACACACCCACCCACGTAATACACACCCACCTACGTAATACACACCCACCTACGTAATACACACCACCTTACTTAATACACACCCATCTACGTAATACACACCTACCTCCGTAATACACACCCACTTACCTACGTCATACACATCCATCTACGTAATACACACACACCTACGTAATACACACCCACTAACGTTATACACACCACCTTACTTAATACACACCCATATACGTAATACACACCCACCTCCGTATTACACACCCACCTACCCACGTAATACACACCCACCTACGTAATACACACCACCTTATTTAATACACACCTATCTACGTAACACACCCACCTCCATAATACACACCCACCTACCTACGTAATACACACCCAGCTACGTACGTAATACACACCCATCTACGTAATACACACTTATCTACGTAATACACACCCACCTACGTAATACACACCCAGCTACGTAATACATACCCATCTTCGTAATACACACCACTTTACTTAATACACACCCATCTACGTAATACACACCCATCTACATAATACACACTCATCTACGTAATACACACCCACCCTTGTAATACACATCCACCTACGTAATACACACCCACCTACGTAATACACACCCATTTACGTAATACACACCCATCTACGTAATACACACCTACCTACGTAATACACACCCACCTACGTAATACACACTTATCTACGTAATACACACCCATCTACGTAATACACACCCATCTACGTAATACACACCTACCTACGTAATACACACCCACCTACGTAATACACACCCACCTACGTAATACACACCCACCTACGTAATACACACCCACCTACGTAATACACTCCCACCTCCGTAATACAGACCCACCTACGTAATACACACCCACCTACGTAATACACACCCACCTACGTAATACACACCCACCTATGTAATACACACCCACCTACCTACGTAACACACACCCACCTACGTATGACACACCACCTTACTTAATACACACCCATCTACGTAATACACACCCACCTACCTACGTAATACACACCCACCTACGTAATACACACCACTTTACTTAATACACACCCATCTACGTAATACACACCCACCCACCTACGTAATACACACCACCTTACTTAATACACACCCATCTACGTAATACACACCCACCTCCGTAATACACACACACCTACCTAACACACACCACCTTACTTAATACACACCCATCTACGTAATACACACCCACCTACCCACGTAATACACACCCACCTACGTAATACACACCCACCTACGTAATACACACCCACCTACGTAATACACACCCACCTACCTACGTAATACACACCCATATACGTAATACACACCCACCTACCTACGTAATACACACCCATCTACGTAATACACACCCACCTACGTAATACACACCCATCTACGTAATACACACCCATCTACGTAATACACACCCATCTACGTAATACACACCACCTTACTTAATACACATCCATCTCCGTAATACACACCCACACACGTTATACACACCCACCTACGTAATACACATCCACCTACGTAATACACACCCACCCACGTAATACACACCCACCCACGTAATACACACCCACCTACGTGATACCCACCCACCTCCGTAATACACACCCATCTACGCAATACACACCCAGCCACGTAATACACACTCACCTACCTACGTAATACAAACCCACCTACCTACGTAATACACACCCATCTACGTAATACACACCCATCTACGTAATACACACCCATCTACGTAATACACACCCATATACGTAATACACACCCACCTACTTACGTAATACACACCCACCTACCTACGTAATACACACTAACCTATGTAATACACACCAACCTACGTAAAACACACCCACCTACCTACGTAATACACACCCACCTACGTAATACACACCACCTTACTTAATACACACCCATCTACGTAAAACACACCCACCTACCTACGGAATACACACCCACCTACGTAATACACACCACCTTACTTAATACACACCCATCTACGTAATACACACCCACCTCCGTATTACACACCCACCTACCTACGTAATACACACCCACCTACGTAATACCCACCACCTTACTTAATACACACCCATCTACGTAATACACACCCACCTCCGTAATACACACCCACCTACCTACGTAATACACACCCATCTACGTACGTAATACAAACCCACCCACGAAATACACACCCACCTACGTAATACACACCCATCTACATAATACACATCCACCTCCGTAATATACACACACCTACTTACGTAATACCCACCCATCTACGTAATACACACCCACCTACGAAATACACACCCTCCTCCGTAATACACACCCATCTACGTAATACACACCCACCCATGTAATACACACCCACCTCCGTAATACACACCCACCTACCTACGTAATACGCACCCATCTACGTAATACACACCCACCCACGTAATACCCACACCCACGTACGTAATACGTAATACACACCCATCTACGTAATACACACCCATCTACGTAATACACACCCACCTACCAACGTAATACACACCCACCTACCTACGTAATACACACCCACCTACGTAATCCACACCACCTTACTTAATACACACCCATCTACGTAATACACACCGACCTCGTTAATACACACCCATCTACGTTATGCACACCCACATCCGTAATACACACCCACCTACGTAATACACACCCACCTACGTAATACACACCCATCTACGTAATACACACACATCTACGTAATACACACCCACCTACCTACGTAAAACACACCCACCCACGTAAAACACACCTACCTACGTAATATACATCCATCTACGTAATACACACCCAACTCCGTAATACACACCCACCTATCTACGTAATACACAGCCACCTACGTAATACACACCCACCTATCTACGTAATACACACCCACCTACGTAATACACACCACCTTACTTAATACACACCCATCTACGTAATACACACCCACCTCCGTAATACACACCCACCTACCTACGTAAAACACACCCATCTACGTAATACACACCCACCTACGTAATACACACCCACCTACGTAATACACACCACCTTACTTAATACACACCCATCTACGTAATACACACCCACCTCCGTAATACACACCCACCTACCTACGTAATACACACCCATCTACGTAATACACATCCACCTACGTAATACACACCCACCTACGTAATACACACCCAGCTACGTAATACATACCCATCTACGTAATACACACCCATCTTCGTAATACACACCACCTTACTTAATACACACCCATCTACGTAATACACACCCATCTACATAATACACACCCATCTACGTAATACACACCCAACCACGTAATACACATCCACCTACGTAATACACACCCACCCACGTAATACACACCCATTTACGTAATACACACCCATCTACGTAATACACACCTACCTACGAAATACACACCCACCTGCTTAATACACACCCATCTACGTAATACACACCCATCTACGTAATACACACCCATCTACGTAATACACACCTACCTACGTAATACACACCCGCCTACGTAATACACACCCACCTACGTTATACACACCCACCTACGTCATACACACCCACCTACGTAATACACACCCACCTCCGTAATACACACCCACCTACGTAATACACACCCACCTACGTAATACACACCCACCTATGTAATACACACCCACCTACCTACGTAATACACACCCACCTACGTATTACACACCACCTTACTTAATACACACCCATCTACGTAATACACACCCACCTACCTACGTAATACACACCCACCTACCAACGTAATACACACCCACCTACGTAATACACACCACTTTACTTAATACACACCCATCTACGAAATACACACCCACCCACCTACGTAATACACACCACCTTACATAATACACACCCATCTACGTAATACACACCCACCTCCGTAATACACACACTTCTACGTAACACAAACCACCTTACTTAATACACACCCATCTACGTAATACACACCCACCTCCGTAATACACACCTACCTACGTAATACACACATATCTACGTAATACACACCCACCTACGTAATACACACCCACCTACGTAATACGCACCCACCTACCTACGTAATACACACCCATCTACGTAATACACACCCACCCACGTAATACACACCCACCTACGTAATACACACCCACCTACGTAATACACACCCACCTACGTAATACACACCCACCTACGTAATACACACCCACCTCCGTAATATACACACACCAACCTACGTAATTCACACCCATCTACGTAATACACACCCACCTACGTAATACACACCCACCTCCGTAATACACACCCATCTAAGCAATACACACCCACCCACGTAATACACACCCACCTACCTACGTAATACAAACCCACCTACCTACGTAATACACACCCATCTACGTAATACACACCCATATACGTAATACACACCCACCTACCTACGTAATACACACCCACCTACCTACGTAATACACACCCACATATGTAATACACACCCACCTACGTAATACACACCCACCTACCCACGTAATACACACCCACCTACGTAATACACACCACCTTACTTAATACACACCCATCTATGTAATACACACCCACCTACCTACGTAATACACACCCACCTACCTACGTAATACACCCCCACCTACGTAATACACACCACCTTACTTAATACACACCCATCTACGTAATACACACCCACCTTCGTAATACACACCCATCTACGTAATACACACCCACCTTCGTAATACACACCCACTTACGTAATACACACCCACCTACGTCATAGACACCCATCTACGTAATACACACCTACCTACGTAATACAGACCCACCTACATAATACACACCACCTTACTTAATACACACCCATCTACGTAATACACACCCACCTACCTACGTATTACACACCCACCTACGTAATAAACACCTACCTACGTAATACACATCCACCCACGTAATACACACCCACCTACGTAATACACACCCACCTAGGTAATACACACCACCTTACATAATACACACCCATCTACGTAATACACACCCACCTCCGTAATACACACCCACTTACTTACGTAATACACACACACACCTACGTAATACACACCCACTTACGTAATATACACCACCTTATTAATACACACCCATCTACGTAATACACACCCACCTCCGTATTACACACCCACCTACCCACGTAATACACACCCACCTACGTAATACACATCACCTTATTTAATACACACCTATCTACGTAACACACCCACCTCCATAATACACACCCAGCTACCTACGTAATACACAGCCGGCTACGTACGTAATAAACACCCATCTACGTAATACACACCCATCTACGTAATACACACCCACCTACGTAATACACACCCAGCTACGTAATACATACCCATCTACGTAATACACACCCATCTTCGTAATACACACCACCTTACTTAATACACACCCATCTACGTAATACACACCCATCTACATAATACACACCCATCTACGTAATACACACCCAACCACGTAATACACATCCACCTACGTAATACACACCCACCCACGTAATACACACCCATTTACGTAATACACACCCATCTACGTAATACACACCTACCTACGAAATACACACCCACCTGCTTAATACACACCCATCTACGTAATACACACCCATCTACGTAATACACACCCATCTACGTAATACACACCTACCTACGTAATACACACCCGCCTACGTAATACACACCCACCTACGTTATACACACCCACCTACGTCATACACACCCACCTACGTAATACACACCCACCTCCGTAATACACACCCACCTACGTAATACACACCCACCTACGTAATACACACCCACCTATGTCATACACACCCACCTACCTACGTAATACACACCCACCTACGTATTACACACCACCTTACTTAATACACACCCATCTACGTAATACACACCCACCTACCTACGTAATACACACCCACCTACCAACGTAATACACACCCACCTACGTAATACACACCACTTTACTTAATACACACCCATCTACGAAATACACACCCACCCACCTACGTAATACACACCACCTTACATAATACACACCCATCTACGTAATACACACCCACCTCCGTAATACACACACTTCTACGTAACACAAACCACCTTACTTAATACACACCCATCTACGTAATACACACCCACCTACCTACGTAATACACACCCATCTATGTAATACACACCCACCTACGTAATACACACCCATCTACGTAATACACACCCATCTACGTAATACACACCACCTTACTTAATACACCCATCTACGTAATACACACCCACCCACGTAATACACACCCACCTACGTAATACACACCCACCAACGTAATACACACCCACCTACGTAATACACACCCACCTACCTACGTAATACACACCCATCTACGTAATACACACCCACCTACCTACGTAATACACACCCATCTACGTAATACACACCCACCTACGTAATACACACCCATCTACGTAATACACACCCATCTACGTAATACACACCCATCTACTTAATACACATCACCTTACTTAATACACACCCATCTCCGTAATACACACCCACCCATGTAATACACACCCACCTACGTAATACACACCCACCTACGTAATACACACCCACCCACGTAATACACACCCACCTAAGTAATACACACCCACCCACGTAATACACACCCACCTACGTGATACACACCCACCCACGTAATACACACCCACCTACGTAATACACACCCACCTTCGTAATACACACCCACCCACGTAATACACACCCAACTACGTGATACACACCCACCCACGTAATCCACACCCACCTACGTAATACACACCTACCTACGTAATACACACACACACACCTACGTAATACACAACCACCTACGTAATACACATCCACCTCCGTAATACACACACACCTACCTACGTAACACCCACCCATCTACGTAATACACACCCACCTACGTAATACACACCCTCCTCCGTAATACACACTTATCTACGTAATACACACCCACCCATGTAATACACACCCACCTCCGTAATACACACCCACCTACCTACGTAATATAACACCCATCTACGTAATACACACCCACCCACGTAATACCAACACCCACGTACGTAATACACACCCATCTACGTAATACACACCCACCTACCAACGTAATACACACCCACCCACCTACGTAATACACACCCACCTACGTAATACACACCACCTTACTTAATACACACCCATCTACGTAATACACACCCACCTCCGCAATACACACCCACCTACCTACGTAATACACACCCATCTACGTAATACACACCCACCTACGTAATACACACCACCTTACTTAATACACACCCATCTACGTAATACACACACATCTACGTAATACACACCCATCTACGTAATACACACCACCTTACTTAATACACATCCATCTCCGTAATACACACCCACACACGTAATACACACCCACCTACGTAATACACACCCACCTACGTAATACACACCCACCCACGTAATAAACACCCACCCACGTAATACACACCCACCTACGTGATACCCACCCACCTCCATAATACACACCCATCTACGCAATACACACCCAGCCACGTAATACACACTCACCTACCTACGTAATACAAACCCACCTACCTACGTAATACACACCCATATACGTAATACACACCCACCTACCTACGTAATACACACCCACCTACCTACGTAATACACACCCACCTACGTAATACACACCCACCTACGTAATACACACCCACCTACGTAATACACACCCACCTACCCACGTAATACACACCCACCTACGTAATACACACCACCTTACTTAATACACACCCATCTATGTAATACACACCCACCTACCTACGTAATACACACCCACCTACCTACGTAATACACCCCCACCTACGTAATACACACCACCTTACTTAATACACACCCATCTACGTAATACACACCCACCTTCGTAATACACACCCATCTACGTAATACACACCCACCTTCGTAATACACACCCACTTACGTAATACACACCCACCTACGTCATAGACACCCATCTACGTAATACACACCTACCTACGTAATACAGACCCACCTACATAATACACACCACCTTACTTAATACACACCCATCTACGTAATACACACCCACCTACCTACGTATTACACACCCACCTACGTAATAAACACCTACCTACGTAATACACATCCACCCACGTAATACACACCCACCTACGTAATACACACCCACCTAGGTAATACACACCACCTTACATAATACACACCCATCTACGTAATACACACCCACCTCCGTAATACACACCCACTTACTTACGTAATACACACACACACCTACGTAATACACACCCACTTACGTAATATACACCACCTTATTAATACACACCCATCTACGTAATACACACCCACCTCCGTATTACACACCCACCTACCCACGTAATACACACCCACCTACGTAATACACATCACCTTATTTAATACACACCTATCTACGTAACACACCCACCTCCATAATACACACCCAGCTACCTACGTAATACACACCCGGCTACGTACGTAATAAACACCCATCTACGTAATACACACCCATCTACGTAATACACACCCACCTACGTAATACACACCCATCTACGTAATACACACCCACCTACGTAATACACACCCAGCTACGTAATACATACCCATCTACGTAATACACACCCATCTTCGTAATACACACCACCTTACTTAATACACACCCATCTACGTAATACACACCCATCTACATAATACACACCCATCTACGTAATACACACCCAACCACGTAATACACATCCACCTACGTAATACACACCCACCCACGTAATACACACCCATTTACGTAATACACACCCATCTACGTAATACACACCTACCTACGAAATACACACCCACCTGCTTAATACACACCCATCTACGTAATACACACCCATCTACGTAATACACACCCATCTACGTAATACACACCTACCTACGTAATACACACCCGCCTACGTAATACACACCCACCTACGTTATACACACCCACCTACGTCATACACACCCACCTACGTAATACACACCCACCTCCGTAATACACACCCACCTACGTAATACACACCCACCTACGTAATACACACCCACCTATGTAATACACACCCACCTACCTACGTAATACACACCCACCTACGTATTACACACCACCTTACTTAATACACACCCATCTACGTAATACACACCCACCTACCTACGTAATACACACCCACCTACCAACGTAATACACACCCACCTACGTAATACACACCACTTTACTTAATACACACCCATCTACGAAATACACACCCACCCACCTACGTAATACACACCACCTTACATAATACACACCCATCTACGTAATACACACCCACCTCCGTAATACACACACTTCTACGTAACACAAACCACCTTACTTAATACACACCCATCTACGTAATACACACCCACCTACCTACGTAATACACACCCATCTATGTAATACACACCCACCTACGTAATACACACCCATCTACGTAATACACACCCATCTACGTAATACACACCACCTTACTTAATACACCCATCTACGTAATACACACCCACCCACGTAATACACACCCACCTACGTAATACACACCCACCAACGTAATACACACCCACCTACGTAATACACACCCACCTACCTACGTAATACACACCCATCTACGTAATACACACCCACCTACCTACGTAATACACACCCATCTACGTAATACACACCCACCTACGTAATACACACCCATCTACGTAATACACACCCATCTACGTAATACACACCCATCTACTTAATACACATCACCTTACTTAATACACACCCATCTCCGTAATACACACCCACCCATGTAATACACACCCACCTACGTAATACACACCCACCTACGTAATACACACCCACCCACGTAATACACACCCACCTAAGTAATACACACCCACCCACGTAATACACACCCACCTACGTGATACACACCCACCCACGTAATACACACCCACCTACGTAATACACACCCACCTTCGTAATACACACCCACCCACGTAATACACACCCAACTACGTGATACACACCCACCCACGTAATCCACACCCACCTACGTAATACACACCTACCTACGTAATACACACACACACACCTACGTAATACACAACCACCTACGTAATACACATCCACCTCCGTAATACACACACACCTACCTACGTAACACCCACCCATCTACGTAATACACACCCACCTACGTAATACATACCCATCTACGTAATACACACCCATCTTCGTAATACACACCACCTTACTTAATACACACCCATCTACGTAATACACACCCATCTACATAATACACACCCATCTACGTAATACACACCCAACCACGTAATACACATCCACCTACGTAATACACACCCACCCACGTAATACACACCCATTTACGTAATACACACCCATCTACGTAATACACACCTACCTACGAAATACACACCCACCTGCTTAATACACACCCATCTACGTAATACACACCCATCTACGTAATACACACCCATCTACGTAATACACACCTACCTACGTAATACACACCCGCCTACGTAATACACACCCACCTACGTTATACACACCCACCTACGTCATACACACCCACCTACGTAATACACACCCACCTCCGTAATACACACCCACCTACGTAATACACACCCACCTACGTAATACACACCCACCTATGTAATACACACCCACCTACCTACGTAATACACACCCACCTACGTATTACACACCACCTTACTTAATACACACCCATCTACGTAATACACACCCACCTACCTACGTAATACACACCCACCTACCAACGTAATACACACCCACCTACGTAATACACACCACTTTACTTAATACACACCCATCTACGAAATACACACCCACCCACCTACGTAATACACACCACCTTACATAATACACACCCATCTACGTAATACACACCCACCTCCGTAATACACACACTTCTACGTAACACAAACCACCTTACTTAATACACACCCATCTACGTAATACACACCCACCTACCTACGTAATACACACCCATCTATGTAATACACACCCACCTACGTAATACACACCCATCTACGTAATACACACCCATCTACGTAATACACACCACCTTACTTAATACACCCATCTACGTAATACACACCCACCCACGTAATACACACCCACCTACGTAATACACACCCACCAACGTAATACACACCCACCTACGTAATACACACCCACCTACCTACGTAATACACACCCATCTACGTAATACACACCCACCTACCTACGTAATACACACCCATCTACGTAATACACACCCACCTACGTAATACACACCCATCTACGTAATACACACCCATCTACGTAATACACACCCATCTACTTAATACACATCACCTTACTTAATACACACCCATCTCCGTAATACACACCCACCCATGTAATACACACCCACCTACGTAATACACACCCACCTACGTAATACACACCCACCCACGTAATACACACCCACCTACGTGATACACACCCACCCACGTAATACACACCCACCTACGTAATACACACCCACCTTCGTAATACACACCCACCCACGTAATACACACCCAACTACGTGATACACACCCACCCACGTAATCCACACCCACCTACGTAATACACACCTACCTACGTAATACACACACACACACCTACGTAATACACAACCACCTACGTAATACACATCCACCTCCGTAATACACACACACCTACCTACGTAACACCCACCCATCTACGTAATACACACCCACCTACGTAATACACACCCTCCTCCGTAATACACACTTATCTACGTAATACACACCCACCCATGTAATACACACCCACCTCCGTAATACACACCCACCTACCTACGTAATATAACACCCATCTACGTAATACACACCCACCCACGTAATACCAACACCCACGTACGTAATACACACCCATCTACGTAATACACACCCACCTACCAACGTAATACACACCCACCCACCTACGTAATACACACCCACCTACGTAATACACACCACCTTACTTAATACACACCCATCTACGTAATACACACCCACCTCCGCAATACACACCCACCTACCTACGTAATACACACCCATCTACGTAATACACACCCACCTACGTAATACACACCACCTTACTTAATACACACCCATCTACGTAATACACACACATCTACGTAATACACACCCATCTACGTAATACACACCACCTTACTTAATACACATCCATCTCCGTAATACACACCCACACACGTAATACACACCCACCTACGTAATACACACCCACCTACGTAATACACACCCACCCACGTAATAAACACCCACCCACGTAATACACACCCACCTACGTGATACCCACCCACCTCCATAATACACACCCATCTACGCAATACACACCCAGCCACGTAATACACACTCACCTACCTACGTAATACAAACCCACCTACCTACGTAATACACACCCATATACGTAATACACACCCACCTACCTACGTAATACACACCCACCTACCTACGTAATACACACCCACCTACGTAATACACACCCACCTACGTAATACACACCCACCTACGTAATACACACCCACCTACCCACGTAATACACACCCACCTACGTAATACACACCACCTTACTTAATACACACCCATCTATGTAATACACACCCACCTACCTACGTAATACACACCCACCTACCTACGTAATACACCCCCACCTACGTAATACACACCACCTTACTTAATACACACCCATCTACGTAATACACACCCACCTTCGTAATACACACCCATCTACGTAATACACACCCACCTTCGTAATACACACCCACTTACGTAATACACACCCACCTACGTCATAGACACCCATCTACGTAATACACACCTACCTACGTAATACAGACCCACCTACATAATACACACCACCTTACTTAATACACACCCATCTACGTAATACACACCCACCTACCTACGTATTACACACCCACCTACGTAATAAACACCTACCTACGTAATACACATCCACCCACGTAATACACACCCACCTACGTAATACACACCCACCTAGGTAATACACACCACCTTACATAATACACACCCATCTACGTAATACACACCCACCTCCGTAATACACACCCACTTACTTACGTAATACACACACACACCTACGTAATACACACCCACTTACGTAATATACACCACCTTATTAATACACACCCATCTACGTAATACACACCCACCTCCGTATTACACACCCAACTACCCACGTAATACACACCCACCTACGTAATACACATCACCTTATTTAATACACACCTATCTACGTAACACACCCACCTCCATAATACACACCCAGCTACCTACGTAATACACACCCGGCTACGTACGTAATAAACACCCATCTACGTAATACACACCCATCTACGTAATACACACCCACCTACGTAATACACACCCAGCTACGTAATACATACCCATCTACGTAATACACACCCATCTTCGTAATACACACCACCTTACTTAATACACACCCATCTACGTAATACACACCCATCTACATAATACACACCCATCTACGTAATACACACCCAACCACGTAATACACATCCACCTACGTAATACACACCCACCCACGTAATACACACCCATTTACGTAATAAACACCCATCTACGTAATACACACCTACCTACGAAATACACACCCACCTGCTTAATACACACCCATCTACGTAATACACACCCATCTACGTAATACACACCCATCTACGTAATACACACCTACCTACGTAATACACACCCGCCTACGTAATACACACCCACCTACGTTATACACACCCACCTACGTCATACACACCCACCTACGTAATACACACCCACCTCCGTAATACACACCCACCTACGTAATACACACCCACCTACGTAATACACACCCACCTATGTAATACACACCCACCTACCTACGTAATACACACCCACCTACGTATTACACACCACCTTACTTAATACACACCCATCTACGTAATACACACCCACCTACCTACGTAATACACACCCACCTACCAACGTAATACACACCCACCTACGTAATACACACCACTTTACTTAATACACACCCATCTACGAAATACACACCCACCCACCTACGTAATACACACCACCTTACATAATACACACCCATCTACGTAATACACACCCACCTCCGTAATACACACACTTCTACGTAACACAAACCACCTTACTTAATACACACCCATCTACGTAATACACACCCACCTACCTACGTAATACACACCCATCTATGTAATACACACCCACCTACGTAATACACACCCATCTACGTAATACACACCCATCTACGTAATACACACCACCTTACTTAATACACCCATCTACGTAATACACACCCACCCACGTAATACACACCCACCTACGTAATACACACCCACCAACGTAATACACACCCACCTACGTAATACACACCCACCTACCTACGTAATACACACCCATCTACGTAATACACACCCACCTACCTACGTAATACACACCCATCTACGTAATACACACCCACCTACGTAATACACACCCATCTACGTAATACACACCCATCTACGTAATACACACCCATCTACTTAATACACATCACCTTACTTAATACACACCCATCTCCGTAATACACACCCACCCATGTAATACACACCCACCTACGTAATACACACCCACCTACGTAATACACACCCACCCACGTAATACACACCCACCTAAGTAATACACACCCACCCACGTAATACACACCCACCTACGTGATACACACCCACCCACGTAATACACACCCACCTACGTAATACACACCCACCTTCGTAATACACACCCACCCACGTAATACACACCCAACTACGTGATACACACCCACCCACGTAATCCACACCCACCTACGTAATACACACCTACCTACGTAATACACACACACACACCTACGTAATACACAACCACCTACGTAATACACATCCACCTCCGTAATACACACACACCTACCTACGTAACACCCACCCATCTACGTAATACACACCCACCTACGTAATACACACCCTCCTCCGTAATACACACTTATCTACGTAATACACACCCACCCATGTAATACACACCCACCTCCGTAATACACACCCACCTACCTACGTAATATAACACCCATCTACGTAATACACACCCACCCACGTAATACCAACACCCACGTACGTAATACACACCCATCTACGTAATACACACCCACCTACCAACGTAATACACACCCACCCACCTACGTAATACACACCCACCTACGTAATACACACCACCTTACTTAATACACACCCATCTACGTAATACACACCCACCTCCGCAATACACACCCACCTACCTACGTAATACACACCCATCTACGTAATACACACCCACCTACGTAATACACACCACCTTACTTAATACACACCCATCTACGTAATACACACACATCTACGTAATACACACCCATCTACGTAATACACACCACCTTACTTAATACACATCCATCTCCGTAATACACACCCACACACGTAATACACACCCACCTACGTAATACACACCCACCTACGTAATACACACCCACCCACGTAATAAACACCCACCCACGTAATACACACCCACCTACGTGATACCCACCCACCTCCATAATACACACCCATCTACGCAATACACACCCAGCCACGTAATACACACTCACCTACCTACGTAATACAAACCCACCTACCTACGTAATACACACCCATATACGTAATACACACCCACCTACCTACGTAATACACACCCACCTACCTACGTAATACACACCCACCTATGTAATACACACCAACCTACGTAATACACACCCACCTACCTACGTAATACACGCCCACCTACGTAATACACACCACCTTACTTAATACACACCCATCTACGTAATACACACCCAACTACCTACGGAATACACACCCACCTACGTAATACACACCACCTTACTTAATACACACCCATCTACGTAATACACACCCACCTCCGTATTACACACCCACCTACCTACGTAATACACACCCACCTACGTAATACCCACCACCTTACTTAATACATACCCATCTACGTAATACACACCCACCTCCGTAATACACACCCACCTACCTACGTAATACACACCCATCTACGTACGTAATACACACCCACCCACGAAATACACGCCCACCTACGTAATACACACCCACCTACGTAATACACATCCACCTCCGTAATATACACACACCTACTTACGTAATACCCACCCATCTACGTAATACACACCCACCTACGTAATACACACCCTCCTCCGTAATACACACCCATCTACGTAATACACACCCACCTCCGTAATACACACCCACCTACCTACGTAATACGCACCCATCTACGTAATACACACCCACCCACGTAATACCCACACCCACGTACGTAATACGTAATACACACCCATCTACGTAATACACACCCATCTACGTAATACACACCCACCTACCAACGTAATACACACCCACCTACCTACGTAATACACACCCACCTACGTAATACACACCCACCTACGTAATACACACCACCTTACTTAATACACACCCATCTACGTAATACACACCGACCTCGTTAATACACACCCATCTACGTTATACACACCCACCTCCGTAATACATACCCACCTACGTAATACACACCCACCCACGTAATACACACCCATCTACGTAATACACACACATCTACGTAATACACACCCAACTACCTACGTAATACACACCCACCCACGTAAAACACACCTACCCACGTAATACACATCCATCTACGTAATACACACCCAACTCTGTAATACACACCCACCTATCTACGTAATACACACCCACCTACGTAATACACACCCACCTATCTACGTAATACACACCCACCTACGTAATACACACCACCTTACTTAATACACAACTATCTACGTAATACACACCCACCTCCGTAATACACACCCACCTACCTACGTAAAACACACCCATCTACGTAATACACACCCACCTACGTAATACACACCCACCTACGTAATACACACCACCTTACTTAATACACACCCATCTACGTAATACACACCCACCTCCGTAATACACACCCACCTACCTACGTAATACACACCCATCTACGTAATACACACCCACCTACGTAATGCACACCACCTTACTTAATACACACCCATCTACGTAATACACACCCACCTCCATAATACACACCTACCTACGTAATACACACCCATCTACGTAATACACACCCACCTACGTAATACACACCCACCTACGTAATACGCACCCACCTACCTACGTAATACACACCCATCTACGTAATACACACCCAACCACGTAATACACACCCACCTACGTAATACACACCCACCTACGTAATAAACACCCACCTACGTAATACACACCCACCTCCGTAATATACACACACCAACCTACGTAATTCACACCCATCTACGTAGTACACACCCACCTACGTAATACACACCCACCTCCGTAATACACACCCATCTAAGCAATACACACCCACCCACGTAATACACACCCACCTACCTACGTAATACAAACCCACCTACCTACGTAATACACACCCATCTACGTAATACACACCCATCTACGTAATACACACCCATATACGTAATACACACCCACCTACCTACGTAATACACACCCACCTACCTACGTAATACACACCCACATATGTAATACACACCCACCTACGTAATACACACCCACCTACCCACGTAATACACACCCACCTACGTAATACACACCACCTTACTTAATACACACCCATCTATGTAATACACACCCACCTACCTACGTAATACACACCCATCTACGTAATACACACCCATATACGTAATACACACCCACCTACCTCCGTAATACACACCCACCTACCTACGTAATACACCCCCACCTATGTAATACACACCAACCTACGTAATACACACCCACCTACCTACGTAATACACACCCACCTACGTAATACACACCACCTTACTTAATACACACCCATCTACGTAATACACACCCACCTACCTACGGAATACACACCCACCTACGTAATACACACCACCTTACTTAATACACACCCATCTACGTAATACACACCCACCTCCGTATTACACACCCACCTACCTACGTAATACACACCCACCTACGTAATACCCACCACCTTACTTAATACACACCCATCTACGTAATACACACCCACCTCCGTAATACACACCCACCTACCTACGTAATACACACCCATCTACGTACGTAATACACACCCACCCACGAAATACACACCCACCTACGTAATACACACCCACCTACGTAATACACACCCACCCACGTAATACCCACACCCACGTACGTAATACGTAATACACACCCATCTACGTAATACACACCCACCTACGTAATACACACCCTCCTCCGTAATACACACCCATCTACGTAATAAACACCCACCCATGTAATACACACCCACCCACGTAATACCCACACCCACGTACGTAATACGTAATACACACCC
Organism: Chirona hameri; assembly: GCA_036785665.1. Lineage (NCBI taxonomy): Eukaryota > Metazoa > Arthropoda > Thecostraca > Balanomorpha > Balanidae > Chirona > Chirona hameri. The sequence goes on from JAXIVJ010000172.1 coordinate 29,700, forward strand.
ATCTACGTAATACACACCCATCTACGTAATACACACCCACCTACCAACGTAATACACACCCACCTACCTACGTAATACACACCCACCTACGTAATACACACCACCTTACTTAATACACACCCATCTACGTAATACACACCGACCTCGTTAATACACACCCATCTACGTTATACACACCCACCTCCGTAATACACACCCACCTACGTAATACACACCCACCTACGTAATACACACCCATCTACGTAATACACACACATCTACGTAATACACACCCACCTACCTACATAATACACACCCACCCACGTAAAACACACCTACCTACGTAATACACATCCATCTACGTAATACACACCCAACTCCGTAATACACACCCACCTATCTACGTAATACACACCCACCTACGTAATACACACCCACCTATCTACGTAATACACACCCACCTACGTAATACACACCCACCTCCGTAATACACACCCACCTACCTACGTAATACGCACCCATCTACGTAATACACACCCATATACGTAATACACACCCACCTACCTCCGTAATACACACCCACCTACCTACGTAATACACCCCCACCTATGTAATACACACCAACCTACGTAATACACACCCACCTACCTACGTAATACACACCCACCTACGTAATACACACCACCTTACTTAATACACACCCATCTACGTAATACACACCGACCTCGTTAATACACACCCATCTACGTTATACACACCCACCTCCGTAATACACACCCACCTACGTAATACACACCCACCTACGTAATACACACCCATCTACGTAATACACACACATCTACGTAATACACACCCACCTACCTACATAATACACACCCACCCACGTAAAACACACCTACCTACGTAATACACATCCATCTACGTAATACACACCCAACTCCGTAATACACACCCACCTATCTACGTAATACACACCCACCTACGTAATACACACCCACCTATCTACGTAATACACACCCACCTACGTAATACACACCCACCTCCGTAATACACACCCACCTACCTACGTAATACGCACCCATCTACGTAATACACACCCACCCACGTAATACCCACACCCACGTACGTAATACGTAATACACACCCATCTACGTAATACACACCCACCTACGTAATACACACCCACCTACGTAATACACACCCACCTACGTAATACACACCCACCTACGTAATACACACCCACCTCCGTAATATACACACACCAACCTACGTAATTCACACCCATCTACGTAATACACACCCACCTACGTAATACACACCCACCTCCGTAATACACACCCATCTAAGCAATACACACCCACCCACGTAATACACACCCACCTACCTACGTAATACAAACCCACCTACCTACGTAATACACACCCATCTACGTAATACTCACCCATCTACGTCATACACACCCATATACGTAATACACACCCACCTACGTAATACCCACCACCTTACTTAATACACACCCATCTACGTAATACACACCCACCTCCGTAATACACACCCACCTACCTACGTAATACACACCCATCTACGTACGTAATACACACCCACCCACGAAATACACACCCACCTACGTAATACACACCCACCTACGTAATACACATCCACCTCCGTAATATACACACACCTACTTACGTAATACCCACCCATCTACGTAATACACACCCACCTACGTAATACACACCCTCCTCCGTAATACACACCCATCTACGTAATACACAACCACCTCCGTAATACACACCCACCTTCGTAATACACACCCACCCACGTAATACACACCCAACTACGTGATACACACCCACCCACGTAATCCACACCCACCTACGTAATACACACCTACCTACGTAATACACACACACACACACCTACGTAATACACAACCACCTACGTAATACACATCCACCTCCGTAATACACACACACACACACCTACCTACGTAATACCCACCCATCTACGTAATACACACCCACCTACGTAATACACACCCTCCTCCGTAATACACACTTATCTACGTAATACACACCCACCCATGTAATACACACCCACCTCCGTAATACACACCCACCTACCTACGTAATATAACACCCATCTACGTAATACACACCCACCCACGTAATACCAACACCCACGTACGTAATACACACCCACCTCCGCAATACACACCCACCTACCTACGTAATACACACCCATCTACGTAATACACACCCACCTACGTAATACACACCACCTTACTTAATACACACCCATCTACGTAATACACACCCATCTACGTAATACACACCCATCTACGTAATACACACCACCTTACTTAATACACATCCATCTCCGTAATACACACCCACACACGTAATACACACCCACCTACGTAATACACACCCACCTACGTAATACACACCCACCCACGTAATACACACCCACCCACGTAATACACACCCACCTACGTGATACCCACCCACCTCCGTAATACACACCCATCTACGCAATACACACCCAGCCACGTAATACACACTCACCTACCTACGTAATACAAACCCACCTACCTCCGTAATACACACCCATCTACGTAATACACACCCATCTACGTAATACACACCCATATACGTAATACACACCAACCTACCTACGTAATACACACCCACCTACCTACGTAATACACACCCACCTATGTAATACACACCAACCTACGTAATACACACCCACCTACCTACGTAATACACACCCACCTACGTAATACACACCACCTTACTTAATACACACCCATCTACGTAATACACACCCACCTACCTACGGAATACACACCCACCTACGTAATACACACCACCTTACTTAATACACACCCATCTACGTAATACACACCCACCTCCGTATTACACACCCACCTACCTACGTAATACACACCCACCTACGTAATACCCACCACCTTACTTAATACACACCCATCTACGTAATACACACCCACCTCCGTAATACACACCCACCTACCTACGTAATACACACCCATCTACGTACGTAATACACACCCACCCACGAAATACACACCCACCTACGTAATACACACCCACCTACGTAATACACATCCACCTCCGTAATATACACACACCTACTTACGTAATACCCACCCATCTACGTAATACACACCCACCTACGTAATACACACCCTCCTCCGTAATACACACCCATCTACGTAATACACACCCACCTCCGTAATACACACCCACCTACCTACGTAATACGCACCCATCTACGTAATACACACCCACCCACGTAATACCCACACCCACGTACGTAATACGTAATACACACCCATCTACGTAATACACACCCATCTACGTAATACACACCCATCTACGTAATACACACCCACCTACCAACGTAATACACACCCACCTACCTACGTAATACACACCCACATACGTAATACACACCCACCTACGTAATACACACCACCTTACTTAATACACACCCATCTACGTAATACACACCGACCTCGTTAATACACACCCATCTACGTTATACACACCCACCTCCGTAATACACACCCACCTACGTAATACACACCCACCCACGTAATACACACCCATCTACGTAATACACACACATCTACGTAATACACACCCACCTACCTACGTAATACACACCCACTCACGTAAAACACACCTACCTACGTAATACACATCCATCTACGTAATACACACCCAACTCTGTAATACACACCCACCTATCTACGTAATACACACCCACCTACGTAATACACACCCACCTATCTACGTAATACACACCCACCTAAGTAATACACACCACCTTACTTAATACACACCCATCTACGTAATACACACCCACCTCCGTAATACACACCCACCTAACTACGTAAAACACACCCATCTACGTAATACACACCCACCTACGTAATACACACCCACCTACGTAATACACACCACCTTACTTAATACACACCCATCTCCGTAATACACACCAACCCATGTAATACACACCCACCTACGTAATACACACCCTCCTACGTAATACACACCCACCCACGTAATACACACCCACCTACGTAATACACACCCACCCACGTAATACACACCCACCTACGTGATACACACCCACCCACGTAATACACACCCACCTACGTAATACACACCCACCTTCGTAATACACACCCACCCACGTAATACACACCCAACTACGTGATACACACCCACCCACGTAATCCACACCCACCTACGTAATACACACCTACCTACGTAATACACACACACACACACACCTACGTAATACACAACCACCTACGTAATACACATCCACCTCCGTAATACACACACACACCTACCTACGTAATACCCACCCATTTACGTAATACACACCCACCTACGTAATACACACCCTCCTCCGTAATACACACTTATCTACGTAATACACACCCACCCATGTAATACACACCCACCTCCGTAATACACACCCACCTACCTACGTAATATAACACCCATCTACGTAATACACACCCACCCACGTAATACCAACACCCACGTACGTAATACACACCCACCTCCGCAATACACACCCACCTACCTACGTAATACACACCCATCTACGTAATACACACCCACCTACGTAATACACACCACCTTACTTAATACACACCCATCTACGTAATACACACCCATCTACGTAATACACACCCATCTACGTAATACACACCACCTTACTTAATACACATCCATCTCCGTAATACACACCCACACACGTAATACACACCCACCTACGTAATACACACCCACCTACGTAATACACACCAACCCACTTAATACACACCCACCCACGTAATACACACCCACCTACGTGATACCCACCCACCTACCTACGTAAAACACACCCATCTACGTAATACACACCCACCTACGTAATACACACCCACCTACGTAATACACACCACCTTACTTAATACACACCCATCTACGTAATACACACCCACCTCCGTAATACACACCCACCTACCTACGTAATACACACCCATCTACGTAATACACATCCACCTACGTAATACACACCCACCTACGTAATACACACCCAGCTACGTAATACATACCCATCTACGTAATACACACCCATCTTCGTAATACACACCACCTTACTTAATACACACCCATCTACGTAATACACACCCATCTACATAATACACACCCATCTACGTAATACACACCCAACCACGTAATACACATCCACCTACGTAATACACACCCACCCACGTAATACACACCCATTTACGTAATACACACCCATCTACGTAATACACACCTACCTACGAAATACACACCCACCTGCTTAATACACACCCATCTACGTAATACACACCCATCTACGTAATACACACCCATCTACGTAATACACACCTACCTACGTAATACACACCCGCCTACGTAATACACACCCACCTACGTTATACACACCCACCTACGTCATACACACCCACCTACGTAATACACACCCACCTCCGTAATACACACCCACCTACGTAATACACACCCACCTACGTAATACACACCCACCTATGTAATACACACCCACCTACCTACGTAATACACACCCACCTACGTATTACACACCACCTTACTTAATACACACCCATCTACGTAATACACACCCACCTACCTACGTAATACACACCCACCTACCAACGTAATACACACCCACCTACGTAATACACACCACTTTACTTAATACACACCCATCTACGAAATACACACCCACCCACCTACGTAATACACACCACCTTACATAATACACACCCATCTACGTAATACACACCCACCTCCGTAATACACACACTTCTACGTAACACAAACCACCTTACTTAATACACACCCATCTACGTAATACACACCCACCTCCGTAATACACACCTACCTACGTAATACACACATATCTACGTAATACACACCCACCTACGTAATACACACCCACCTACGTAATACGCACCCACCTACCTACGTAATACACACCCATCTACGTAATACACACCCACCCACGTAATACACACCCACCTACGTAATACACACCCACCTACGTAATACACACCCACCTACGTAATACACACCCACCTACGTAATACACACCCACCTCCGTAATATACACACACCAACCTACGTAATTCACACCCATCTACGTAATACACACCCACCTACGTAATACACACCCACCTCCGTAATACACACCCATCTAAGCAATACACACCCACCCACGTAATACACACCCACCTACCTACGTAATACAAACCCACCTACCTACGTAATACACACCCATCTACGTAATACACACCCATATACGTAATACACACCCACCTACCTACGTAATACACACCCACCTACCTACGTAATACACACCCACATATGTAATACACACCCACCTACGTAATACACACCCACCTACCCACGTAATACTCACCCACCTACGTAATACACACCACCTTACTTAATACACACCCATCTATGTAATACACACCCACCTACCTACGTAATACACACCCACCTACCTACGTAATACACCCCCACCTACGTAATACACACCACCTTACTTAATACACACCCATCTACGTAATACACACCCACCTTCGTAATACACACCCATCTACGTAATACACACCCACCTTCGTAATACACACCCACTTACGTAATACACACCCACCTACGTCATAGACACCCATCTACGTAATACACACCTACCTACGTAATACAGACCCACCTACATAATACACACCACCTTACTTAATACACACCCATCTACGTAATACACACCCACCTACCTACGTATTACACACCCACCTACGTAATAAACACCTACCTACGTAATACACATCCACCCACGTAATACACACCCACCTACGTAATACACACCCACCTAGGTAATACACACCACCTTACATAATACACACCCATCTACGTAATACACACCCACCTCCGTAATACACACCCACTTACTTACGTAATACACACACACACCTACGTAATACACACCCACTTACGTAATATACACCACCTTATTAATACACACCCATCTACGTAATACACACCCACCTCCGTATTACACACCCACCTACCCACGTAATACACACCCACCTACGTAATACACATCACCTTATTTAATACACACCTATCTACGTAACACACCCACCTCCATAATACACACCCAGCTACCTACGTAATACACACCCGGCTACGTACGTAATAAACACCCATCTACGTAATACACACCCATCTACGTAATACACACCCACCTACGTAATACACACCCAGCTACGTAATACATACCCATCTACGTAATACACACCCATCTTCGTAATACACACCACCTTACTTAATACACACCCATCTACGTAATACACACCCATCTACATAATACACACCCATCTACGTAATACACACCCAACCACGTAATACACATCCACCTACGTAATACACACCCACCCACGTAATACACACCCATTTACGTAATACACACCCATCTACGTAATACACACCTACCTACGAAATACACACCCACCTGCTTAATACACACCCATCTACGTAATACACACCCATCTACGTAATACACACCCATCTACGTAATACACACCTACCTACGTAATACACACCCGCCTACGTAATACACACCCACCTACGTTATACACACCCACCTACGTCATACACACCCACCTACGTAATACACACCCACCTCCGTAATACACACCCACCTACGTAATACACACCCACCTACGTAATACACACCCACCTATGTAATACACACCCACCTACCTACGTAATACACACCCACCTACGTATTACACACCACCTTACTTAATACACACCCATCTACGTAATACACACCCACCTACCTACGTAATACACACCCACCTACCAACGTAATACACACCCACCTACGTAATACACACCACTTTACTTAATACACACCCATCTACGAAATACACACCCACCCACCTACGTAATACACACCACCTTACATAATACACACCCATCTACGTAATACACACCCACCTCCGTAATACACACACTTCTACGTAACACAAACCACCTTACTTAATACACACCCATCTACGTAATACACACCCACCTACCTACGTAATACACACCCATCTATGTAATACACACCCACCTACGTAATACACACCCATCTACGTAATACACACCCATCTACGTAATACACACCACCTTACTTAATACACCCATCTACGTAATACACACCCACCCACGTAATACACACCCACCTACGTAATACACACCCACCAACGTAATACACACCCACCTACGTAATACACACCCACCTACCTACGTAATACACACCCATCTACGTAATACACACCCACCTACCTACGTAATACACACCCATCTACGTAATACACACCCACCTACGTAATACACACCCATCTACGTAATACACACCCATCTACGTAATACACACCCATCTACTTAATACACATCACCTTACTTAATACACACCCATCTCCGTAATACACACCCACCCATGTAATACACACCCACCTACGTAATACACACCCACCTACGTAATACACACCCACCCACGTAATACACACCCACCTAAGTAATACACACCCACCCACGTAATACACACCCACCTACGTGATACACACCCACCCACGTAATACACACCCACCTACGTAATACACACCCACCTTCGTAATACACACCCACCCACGTAATACACACCCAACTACGTGATACACACCCACCCACGTAATCCACACCCACCTACGTAATACACACCTACCTACGTAATACACACACACACACCTACGTAATACACAACCACCTACGTAATACACATCCACCTCCGTAATACACACACACCTACCTACGTAACACCCACCCATCTACGTAATACACACCCACCTACGTAATACACACCCTCCTCCGTAATACACACTTATCTACGTAATACACACCCACCCATGTAATACACACCCACCTCCGTAATACACACCCACCTACCTACGTAATATAACACCCATCTACGTAATACACACCCACCCACGTAATACCAACACCCACGTACGTAATACACACCCATCTACGTAATACACACCCACCTACCAACGTAATACACACCCACCCACCTACGTAATACACACCCACCTACGTAATACACACCACCTTACTTAATACACACCCATCTACGTAATACACACCCACCTCCGCAATACACACCCACCTACCTACGTAATACACACCCATCTACGTAATACACACCCACCTACGTAATACACACCACCTTACTTAATACACACCCATCTACGTAATACACACACATCTACGTAATACACACCCATCTACGTAATACACACCACCTTACTTAATACACATCCATCTCCGTAATACACACCCACACACGTAATACACACCCACCTACGTAATACACACCCACCTACGTAATACACACCCACCCACGTAATAAACACCCACCCACGTAATACACACCCACCTACGTGATACCCACCCACCTCCATAATACACACCCATCTACGCAATACACACCCAGCCACGTAATACACACTCACCTACCTACGTAATACAAACCCACCTACCTACGTAATACACACCCATATACGTAATACACACCCACCTACCTACGTAATACACACCCACCTACCTACGTAATACACACCCACCTATGTAATACACACCAACCTACGTAATACACACCCACCTACCTACGTAATACACGCCCACCTACGTAATACACACCACCTTACTTAATACACACCCATCTACGTAATACACACCCAACTACCTACGGAATACACACCCACCTACGTAATACACACCACCTTACTTAATACACACCCATCTACGTAATACACACCCACCTCCGTATTACACACCCACCTACCTACGTAATACACACCCACCTACGTAATACCCACCACCTTACTTAATACATACCCATCTACGTAATACACACCCACCTCCGTAATACACACCCACCTACCTACGTAATACACACCCATCTACGTACGTAATACACACCCACCCACGAAATACACGCCCACCTACGTAATACACACCCACCTACGTAATACACATCCACCTCCGTAATATACACACACCTACTTACGTAATACCCACCCATCTACGTAATACACACCCACCTACGTAATACACACCCTCCTCCGTAATACACACCCATCTACGTAATACACACCCACCTCCGTAATACACACCCACCTACCTACGTAATACGCACCCATCTACGTAATACACACCCACCCACGTAATACCCACACCCACGTACGTAATACGTAATACACACCCATCTACGTAATACACACCCATCTACGTAATACACACCCACCTACCAACGTAATACACACCCACCTACCTACGTAATACACACCCACCTACGTAATACACACCCACCTACGTAATACACACCACCTTACTTAATACACACCCATCTACGTAATACACACCGACCTCGTTAATACACACCCATCTACGTTATACACACCCACCTCCGTAATACACACCCACCTACGTAATACACACCCACCCACGTAATACACACCCATCTACGTAATACACACACATCTACGTAATACACACCCACCTACCTACGTAATACACACCCACCCACGTAAAACACACCTACCCACGTAATACACATCCATCTACGTAATACACACCCAACTCTGTAATACACACCCACCTATCTACGTAATACACACCCACCTACGTAATACACACCCACCTATCTACGTAATACACACCCACCTACGTAATACACACCACCTTACTTAATACACAACTATCTACGTAATACACACCCACCTCCGTAATACACACCCACCTACCTACGTAAAACACACCCATCTACGTAATACACACCCACCTACGTAATACACACCCACCTACGTAATACACACCACCTTACTTAATACACACCCATCTACGTAATACACACCCACCTCCGTAATACACACCCACCTACCTACGTAATACACACCCATCTACGTAATACACACCCACCTACGTAATGCACACCACCTTACTTAATACACACCCATCTACGTAATACACACCCACCTCCATAATACACACCTACCTACGTAATACACACCCATCTACGTAATACACACCCACCTACGTAATACACACCCACCTACGTAATACGCACCCACCTACCTACGTAATACACACCCATCTACGTAATACACACCCAACCACGTAATACACACCCACCTACGTAATACACACCCACCTACGTAATAAACACCCACCTACGTAATACACACCCACCTCCGTAATATACACACACCAACCTACGTAATTCACACCCATCTACGTAGTACACACCCACCTACGTAATACACACCCACCTCCGTAATACACACCCATCTAAGCAATACACACCCACCCACGTAATACACACCCACCTACCTACGTAATACAAACCCACCTACCTACGTAATACACACCCATCTACGTAATACACACCCATCTACGTAATACACACCCATATACGTAATACACACCCACCTACCTACGTAATACACACCCACCTACCTACGTAATACACACCCACATATGTAATACACACCCACCTACGTAATACACACCCACCTACCCACGTAATACACACCCACCTACGTAATACACACCACCTTACTTAATACACACCCATCTATGTAATACACACCCACCTACCTACGTAATACACACCCATCTACGTAATACACACCCATATACGTAATACACACCCACCTACCTCCGTAATACACACCCACCTACCTACGTAATACACCCCCACCTATGTAATACACACCAACCTACGTAATACACACCCACCTACCTACGTAATACACACCCACCTACGTAATACACACCACCTTACTTAATACACACCCATCTACGTAATACACACCCACCTACCTACGGAATACACACCCACCTACGTAATACACACCACCTTACTTAATACACACCCATCTACGTAATACACACCCACCTCCGTATTACACACCCACCTACCTACGTAATACACACCCACCTACGTAATACCCACCACCTTACTTAATACACACCCATCTACGTAATACACACCCACCTCCGTAATACACACCCACCTACCTACGTAATACACACCCATCTACGTACGTAATACACACCCACCCACGAAATACACACCCACCTACGTAATACACACCCACCTACGTAATACACACCCACCCACGTAATACCCACACCCACGTACGTAATACGTAATACACACCCATCTACGTAATACACACCCACCTACGTAATACACACCCTCCTCCGTAATACACACCCATCTACGTAATAAACACCCACCCATGTAATACACACCCACCCACGTAATACCCACACCCACGTACGTAATACGTAATACACACCCATCTACGTAATACACACCCATCTACGTAATACACACCCACCTACGAACGTAATACACACCCACCTACCTACGTAATACACACCCACCTACGTAATACACACCACCTTACTTAATACACACCCATCTACGTAATACACACCGACCTCGTTAATACACACCCATCTACGTTATACACACCCACCTCCGTAATACACACCCCCCTACGTAATACACACCCACCTACGTAATACACACCCATCTACGTAATACACACACATCTACGTAATACACACCCACCTACCTACATAATACACACCCACCCACGTAAAACACACCTACCTACGTAATACACATCCATCTACGTAATAAACACCCAACTCCGTAATACACACCCACCTATCTACGTAATACACACCCACCTACGTAATACACACCCACCTATCTACGTAATACACACCCACCTACGTAATACACACCCACCTCCGTAATACACACCCACCTACCTACGTAATACGCACCCATCTACGTAATACACACCCATATACGTAATACACACCCACCTACCTCCGTAATACACACCCACCTACCTACGTAATACACCCCCACCTATGTAATACACACCAACCTACGTAATACACACCCACCTACCTACGTAATACACACCCACCTACGTAATACACACCACCTTACTTAATACACACCCATCTACGTAATACACACCGACCTCGTTAATACACACCCATCTACGTTATACACACCCACCTCCGTAATACACACCCACCTACGTAATACACACCCACCTACGTAATACACACCCATCTACGTAATACACACACATCTACGTAATACACACCCACCTACCTACATAATACACACCCACCCACGTAAAACACACCTACCTACGTAATACACATCCATCTACGTAATACACACCCAACTCCGTAATACACACCCACCTATCTACGTAATACACACCCACCTACGTAATACACACCCACCTATCTACGTAATACACACCCACCTACGTAATACACACCCACCTCCGTAATACACACCCACCTACCTACGTAATACGCACCCATCTACGTAATACACACCCACCCACGTAATACCCACACCCACGTACGTAATACGTAATACACACCCATCTACGTAATACACACCCACCTACGTAATACACACCCACCTACGTAATACACACCCACCTACGTAATACACACCCACCTACGTAATACACACCCACCTCCGTAATATACACACACCAACCTACGTAATTCACACCCATCTACGTAATACACACCCACCTACGTAATACACACCCACCTCCGTAATACACACCCATCTAAGCAATACACACCCACCCACGTAATACACACCCACCTACCTACGTAATACAAACCCACCTACCTACGTAATACACACCCATCTACGTAATACTCACCCATCTACGTCATACACACCCATATACGTAATACACACCCACCTACGTAATACCCACCACCTTACTTAATACACACCCATCTACGTAATACACACCCACCTCCGTAATACACACCCACCTACCTACGTAATACACACCCATCTACGTACGTAATACACACCCACCCACGAAATACACACCCACCTACGTAATACACACCCACCTACGTAATACACATCCACCTCCGTAATATACACACACCTACTTACGTAATACCCACCCATCTACGTAATACACACCCACCTACGTAATACACACCCTCCTCCGTAATACACACCCATCTACGTAATACACAACCACCTCCGTAATACACACCCACCTTCGTAATACACACCCACCCACGTAATACACACCCAACTACGTGATACACACCCACCCACGTAATCCACACCCACCTACGTAATACACACCTACCTACGTAATACACACACACACACACCTACGTAATACACAACCACCTACGTAATACACATCCACCTCCGTAATACACACACACACACACCTACCTACGTAATACCCACCCATCTACGTAATACACACCCACCTACGTAATACACACCCTCCTCCGTAATACACACTTATCTACGTAATACACACCCACCCATGTAATACACACCCACCTCCGTAATACACACCCACCTACCTACGTAATATAACACCCATCTACGTAATACACACCCACCCACGTAATACCAACACCCACGTACGTAATACACACCCACCTCCGCAATACACACCCACCTACCTACGTAATACACACCCATCTACGTAATACACACCCACCTACGTAATACACACCACCTTACTTAATACACACCCATCTACGTAATACACACCCATCTACGTAATACACACCCATCTACGTAATACACACCACCTTACTTAATACACATCCATCTCCGTAATACACACCCACACACGTAATACACACCCACCTACGTAATACACACCCACCTACGTAATACACACCCACCCACGTAATACACACCCACCCACGTAATACACACCCACCTACGTGATACCCACCCACCTCCGTAATACACACCCATCTACGCAATACACACCCAGCCACGTAATACACACTCACCTACCTACGTAATACAAACCCACCTACCTCCGTAATACACACCCATCTACGTAATACACACCCATCTACGTAATACACACCCATATACGTAATACACACCAACCTACCTACGTAATACACACCCACCTACCTACGTAATACACACCCACCTATGTAATACACACCAACCTACGTAATACACACCCACCTACCTACGTAATACACACCCACCTACGTAATACACACCACCTTACTTAATACACACCCATCTACGTAATACACACCCACCTACCTACGGAATACACACCCACCTACGTAATACACACCACCTTACTTAATACACACCCATCTACGTAATACACACCCACCTCCGTATTACACACCCACCTACCTACGTAATACACACCCACCTACGTAATACCCACCACCTTACTTAATACACACCCATCTACGTAATACACACCCACCTCCGTAATACACACCCACCTACCTACGTAATACACACCCATCTACGTACGTAATACACACCCACCCACGAAATACACACCCACCTACGTAATACACACCCACCTACGTAATACACATCCACCTCCGTAATATACACACACCTACTTACGTAATACCCACCCATCTACGTAATACACACCCACCTACGTAATACACACCCTCCTCCGTAATACACACCCATCTACGTAATACACACCCACCTCCGTAATACACACCCACCTACCTACGTAATACGCACCCATCTACGTAATACACACCCACCCACGTAATACCCACACCCACGTACGTAATACGTAATACACACCCATCTACGTAATACACACCCATCTACGTAATACACACCCACCTACCAACGTAATACACACCCACCTACCTACGTAATACACACCCACATACGTAATACACACCCACCTACGTAATACACACCACCTTACTTAATACACACCCATCTACGTAATACACACCGACCTCGTTAATACACACCCATCTACGTTATACACACCCACCTCCGTAATACACACCCACCTACGTAATACACACCCACCCACGTAATACACACCCATCTACGTAATACACACACATCTACGTAATACACACCCACCTACCTACGTAATACACACCCACTCACGTAAAACACACCTACCTACGTAATACACATCCATCTACGTAATACACACCCAACTCTGTAATACACACCCACCTATCTACGTAATACACACCCACCTACGTAATACACACCCACCTATCTACGTAATACACACCCACCTAAGTAATACACACCACCTTACTTAATACACACCCATCTACGTAATACACACCCACCTCCGTAATACACACCCACCTAACTACGTAAAACACACCCATCTACGTAATACACACCCACCTACGTAATACACACCCACCTACGTAATACACACCACCTTACTTAATACACACCCATCTCCGTAATACACACCAACCCATGTAATACACACCCACCTACGTAATACACACCCACCTACGTAATACACACCCACCCACGTAATACACACCCACCTACGTAATACACACCCACCCACGTAATACACACCCACCTACGTGATACACACCCACCCACGTAATGCACACCCACCTACGTAATACACACCCACCTTCGTAATACACACCCACCCACGTAATACACACCCAACTACGTGATACACACCCACCCACGTAATCCACACCCACCTACGTAATACACACCTACCTACGTAATACACACACACACACCTACGTAATACACAACCACCTACGTAATACACATCCACCTCCGTAATACACACACACACCTACCTACGTAATACCCACCCATTTACGTAATACACACCCACCTACGTAATACACACCCTCCTCCGTAATACACACTTATCTACGTAATACACACCCACCCATGTAATACACACCCACCTCCGTAATACACACCCACCTACCTACGTAATATAACACCCATCTACGTAATACACACCCACCCACGTAATACCAACACCCACGTACGTAATACACACCCACCTCCGCAATACACACCCACCTACCTACGTAATACACACCCATCTACGTAATACACACCCACCTACGTAATACACACCACCTTACTTAATACACACCCATCTACGTAATACACACCCATCTACGTAATACACACCCATCTACGTAATACACACCACCTTACTTAATACACATCCATCTCCGTAATACACACCCACACACGTAATACACACCCACCTACGTAATACACACCCACCTACGTAATACACACCAACCCACTTAATACACACCCACCCACGTAATACACACCCACCTACGTGATACCCACCCACCTCCGTGATACACACCCATCTACGCAATACACACCCAGCCACGTAATACACACTCACCTACCTACGTAATACAAACCCACCTACCTCCGTAATACACACCCATCTACGTAATACACACCCATTTACGTAATACACACCCATATACGTAATACACACCAACCTACCTACGTAATACACACCCACCTACCTACGTAATACACACCCACCTATGTAATACACACCAACCTACGTAATACACACCCACCTACCTACGTAATACACACCCACCTACGTAATACACACCACCTTACTTAATACACACCCATCTACGTAATACACACCCACCTACCTACGGAATACACACCCACCTACGTAATACACACCACCTTACTTAATACACACCCATCTACGTAATACACACCCACCTCCGTATTACACACCCACCTACCTACGTAATACACACCCACCTACGTAATACCCACCACCTTACTTAATACACACCCATCTACGTAATACACACCCACCTCCGTAATACACACCCACCTACCTACGTAATACACACCCATCTACGTACGTAATACACACCCACCCACGAAATACACACCCACCTACGTAATACA
Source organism: Chirona hameri (assembly GCA_036785665.1). Classification (NCBI taxonomy): domain Eukaryota; kingdom Metazoa; phylum Arthropoda; class Thecostraca; order Balanomorpha; family Balanidae; genus Chirona; species Chirona hameri. The sequence continues at coordinate 47,622 of JAXIVJ010000172.1, forward strand.
CACCCACCTACGTAATACACATCCACCTCCGTAATATACACACACCTACTTACGTAATACCCACCCATCTACGTAATACACACCCACCTACGTAATACACACCCTCCTCCGTAATACACACCCATCTACGTAATACACACCCACCCATGTAATACACACCCACCCACGTAATACCCACACCCACGTACGTAATACGTAATACACACCCACCTACGTAATACCCACCACCTTACTTAATACACACCCATCTACGTAATACACACCCACCTCCGTAATACACACCCACCTACCTACGGAATACACACCCACCTACGTAATACACACCACCTTACTTAATACACACCCATCTACGTAATACACACCCACCTCCGTATTACACACCCACCTACCTACGTAATACACACCCACCTACGTAATACCCACCACCTTAATTAATACACACCCATCTACGTAATACACACCCACCTCCGTAATACACACCCACCTACCTACGTAATACACACCCATCTACGTACGTAATACACACCCACCCACGAAATACACACCCACCTACGTAATACACACCCACCTACGTAATACACATCCACCTCCGTAATATACACACACCTACTTACGTAATACCCACCCATCTACGTAATACACACCCACCTACGTAATACACACCCTCCTCCGTAATACACACCCATCTACGTAATACACACCCACCTCCGTAATACACACCCACCTACCTACGTAATACGCACCCATCTACGTAATACACACCCACCCACGTAATACCCACACCCACGTACGTAATACGTAATACACACCCATCTACGTAATACACACCCATCTACGTAATACACACCCACCTACCAACGTAATACACACCCACCTACCTACGTAATACACACCCACATACGTAATACACACCCACCTACGTAATACACACCACCTTACTTAATACACACCCATCTACGTAATACACACCGACCTCGTTAATACACACCCATCTACGTTATACACACCCACCTCCGTAATACACACCCACCTACGTAATACACACCCACCCACGTAATACACACCCATCTACGTAATACACACACATCTACGTAATACACACCCACCTACCTACGTAATACACACCCACTCACGTAAAACACACCTACCTACGTAATACACATCCATCTACGTAATACACACCCAACTCTGTAATACACACCCACCTATCTACGTAATACACACCCACCTACGTAATACACACCCACCTATCTACGTAATACACACCCACCTAAGTAATACACACCACCTTACTTAATACACACCCATCTACGTAATACACACCCACCTCCGTAATACACACCCACCTAACTACGTAAAACACACCCATCTACGTAATACACACCCACCTACGTAATACACACCCACCTACGTAATACACACCACCTTACTTAATACACACCCATCTCCGTAATACACACCAACCCATGTAATACACACCCACCTACGTAATACACACCCTCCTACGTAATACACACCCACCCACGTAATACACACCCACCTACGTAATACACACCCACCCACGTAATACACACCCACCTACGTGATACACACCCACCCACGTAATACACACCCACCTACGTAATACACACCCACCTTCGTAATACACACCCACCCACGTAATACACACCCAACTACGTGATACACACCCACCCACGTAATCCACACCCACCTACGTAATACACACCTACCTACGTAATACACACACACACACACACCTACGTAATACACAACCACCTACGTAATACACATCCACCTCCGTAATACACACACACACCTACCTACGTAATACCCACCCATTTACGTAATACACACCCACCTACGTAATACACACCCTCCTCCGTAATACACACTTATCTACGTAATACACACCCACCCATGTAATACACACCCACCTCCGTAATACACACCCACCTACCTACGTAATATAACACCCATCTACGTAATACACACCCACCCACGTAATACCAACACCCACGTACGTAATACACACCCACCTCCGCAATACACACCCACCTACCTACGTAATACACACCCATCTACGTAATACACACCCACCTACGTAATACACACCACCTTACTTAATACACACCCATCTACGTAATACACACCCATCTACGTAATACACACCCATCTACGTAATACACACCACCTTACTTAATACACATCCATCTCCGTAATACACACCCACACACGTAATACACACCCACCTACGTAATACACACCCACCTACGTAATACACACCAACCCACTTAATACACACCCACCCACGTAATACACACCCACCTACGTGATACCCACCCACCTACCTACGTAAAACACACCCATCTACGTAATACACACCCACCTACGTAATACACACCCACCTACGTAATACACACCACCTTACTTAATACACACCCATCTACGTAATACACACCCACCTCCGTAATACACACCCACCTACCTACGTAATACACACCCATCTACGTAATACACATCCACCTACGTAATACACACCCACCTACGTAATACACACCCAGCTACGTAATACATACCCATCTACGTAATACACACCCATCTTCGTAATACACACCACCTTACTTAATACACACCCATCTACGTAATACACACCCATCTACATAATACACACCCATCTACGTAATACACACCCAACCACGTAATACACATCCACCTACGTAATACACACCCACCCACGTAATACACACCCATTTACGTAATACACACCCATCTACGTAATACACACCTACCTACGAAATACACACCCACCTGCTTAATACACACCCATCTACGTAATACACACCCATCTACGTAATACACACCCATCTACGTAATACACACCTACCTACGTAATACACACCCGCCTACGTAATACACACCCACCTACGTTATACACACCCACCTACGTCATACACACCCACCTACGTAATACACACCCACCTCCGTAATACACACCCACCTACGTAATACACACCCACCTACGTAATACACACCCACCTATGTAATACACACCCACCTACCTACGTAATACACACCCACCTACGTATTACACACCACCTTACTTAATACACACCCATCTACGTAATACACACCCACCTACCTACGTAATACACACCCACCTACCAACGTAATACACACCCACCTACGTAATACACACCACTTTACTTAATACACACCCATCTACGAAATACACACCCACCCACCTACGTAATACACACCACCTTACATAATACACACCCATCTACGTAATACACACCCACCTCCGTAATACACACACTTCTACGTAACACAAACCACCTTACTTAATACACACCCATCTACGTAATACACACCCACCTCCGTAATACACACCTACCTACGTAATACACACATATCTACGTAATACACACCCACCTACGTAATACACACCCACCTACGTAATACGCACCCACCTACCTACGTAATACACACCCATCTACGTAATACACACCCACCCACGTAATACACACCCACCTACGTAATACACACCCACCTACGTAATACACACCCACCTACGTAATACACACCCACCTACGTAATACACACCCACCTCCGTAATATACACACACCAACCTACGTAATTCACACCCATCTACGTAATACACACCCACCTACGTAATACACACCCACCTCCGTAATACACACCCATCTAAGCAATACACACCCACCCACGTAATACACACCCACCTACCTACGTAATACAAACCCACCTACCTACGTAATACACACCCATCTACGTAATACACACCCATATACGTAATACACACCCACCTACCTACGTAATACACACCCACCTACCTACGTAATACACACCCACATATGTAATACACACCCACCTACGTAATACACACCCACCTACCCACGTAATACTCACCCACCTACGTAATACACACCACCTTACTTAATACACACCCATCTATGTAATACACACCCACCTACCTACGTAATACACACCCACCTACCTACGTAATACACCCCCACCTACGTAATACACACCACCTTACTTAATACACACCCATCTACGTAATACACACCCACCTTCGTAATACACACCCATCTACGTAATACACACCCACCTTCGTAATACACACCCACTTACGTAATACACACCCACCTACGTCATAGACACCCATCTACGTAATACACACCTACCTACGTAATACAGACCCACCTACATAATACACACCACCTTACTTAATACACACCCATCTACGTAATACACACCCACCTACCTACGTATTACACACCCACCTACGTAATAAACACCTACCTACGTAATACACATCCACCCACGTAATACACACCCACCTACGTAATACACACCCACCTAGGTAATACACACCACCTTACATAATACACACCCATCTACGTAATACACACCCACCTCCGTAATACACACCCACTTACTTACGTAATACACACACACACCTACGTAATACACACCCACTTACGTAATATACACCACCTTATTAATACACACCCATCTACGTAATACACACCCACCTCCGTATTACACACCCACCTACCCACGTAATACACACCCACCTACGTAATACACATCACCTTATTTAATACACACCTATCTACGTAACACACCCACCTCCATAATACACACCCAGCTACCTACGTAATACACACCCGGCTACGTACGTAATAAACACCCATCTACGTAATACACACCCATCTACGTAATACACACCCACCTACGTAATACACACCCAGCTACGTAATACATACCCATCTACGTAATACACACCCATCTTCGTAATACACACCACCTTACTTAATACACACCCATCTACGTAATACACACCCATCTACATAATACACACCCATCTACGTAATACACACCCAACCACGTAATACACATCCACCTACGTAATACACACCCACCCACGTAATACACACCCATTTACGTAATACACACCCATCTACGTAATACACACCTACCTACGAAATACACACCCACCTGCTTAATACACACCCATCTACGTAATACACACCCATCTACGTAATACACACCCATCTACGTAATACACACCTACCTACGTAATACACACCCGCCTACGTAATACACACCCACCTACGTTATACACACCCACCTACGTCATACACACCCACCTACGTAATACACACCCACCTCCGTAATACACACCCACCTACGTAATACACACCCACCTACGTAATACACACCCACCTATGTAATACACACCCACCTACCTACGTAATACACACCCACCTACGTATTACACACCACCTTACTTAATACACACCCATCTACGTAATACACACCCACCTACCTACGTAATACACACCCACCTACCAACGTAATACACACCCACCTACGTAATACACACCACTTTACTTAATACACACCCATCTACGAAATACACACCCACCCACCTACGTAATACACACCACCTTACATAATACACACCCATCTACGTAATACACACCCACCTCCGTAATACACACACTTCTACGTAACACAAACCACCTTACTTAATACACACCCATCTACGTAATACACACCCACCTACCTACGTAATACACACCCATCTATGTAATACACACCCACCTACGTAATACACACCCATCTACGTAATACACACCCATCTACGTAATACACACCACCTTACTTAATACACCCATCTACGTAATACACACCCACCCACGTAATACACACCCACCTACGTAATACACACCCACCAACGTAATACACACCCACCTACGTAATACACACCCACCTACCTACGTAATACACACCCATCTACGTAATACACACCCACCTACCTACGTAATACACACCCATCTACGTAATACACACCCACCTACGTAATACACACCCATCTACGTAATACACACCCATCTACGTAATACACACCCATCTACTTAATACACATCACCTTACTTAATACACACCCATCTCCGTAATACACACCCACCCATGTAATACACACCCACCTACGTAATACACACCCACCTACGTAATACACACCCACCCACGTAATACACACCCACCTAAGTAATACACACCCACCCACGTAATACACACCCACCTACGTGATACACACCCACCCACGTAATACACACCCACCTACGTAATACACACCCACCTTCGTAATACACACCCACCCACGTAATACACACCCAACTACGTGATACACACCCACCCACGTAATCCACACCCACCTACGTAATACACACCTACCTACGTAATACACACACACACACCTACGTAATACACAACCACCTACGTAATACACATCCACCTCCGTAATACACACACACCTACCTACGTAACACCCACCCATCTACGTAATACACACCCACCTACGTAATACACACCCTCCTCCGTAATACACACTTATCTACGTAATACACACCCACCCATGTAATACACACCCACCTCCGTAATACACACCCACCTACCTACGTAATATAACACCCATCTACGTAATACACACCCACCCACGTAATACCAACACCCACGTACGTAATACACACCCATCTACGTAATACACACCCACCTACCAACGTAATACACACCCACCCACCTACGTAATACACACCCACCTACGTAATACACACCACCTTACTTAATACACACCCATCTACGTAATACACACCCACCTCCGCAATACACACCCACCTACCTACGTAATACACACCCATCTACGTAATACACACCCACCTACGTAATACACACCACCTTACTTAATACACACCCATCTACGTAATACACACACATCTACGTAATACACACCCATCTACGTAATACACACCACCTTACTTAATACACATCCATCTCCGTAATACACACCCACACACGTAATACACACCCACCTACGTAATACACACCCACCTACGTAATACACACCCACCCACGTAATAAACACCCACCCACGTAATACACACCCACCTACGTGATACCCACCCACCTCCATAATACACACCCATCTACGCAATACACACCCAGCCACGTAATACACACTCACCTACCTACGTAATACAAACCCACCTACCTACGTAATACACACCCATATACGTAATACACACCCACCTACCTACGTAATACACACCCACCTACCTACGTAATACACACCCACCTATGTAATACACACCAACCTACGTAATACACACCCACCTACCTACGTAATACACGCCCACCTACGTAATACACACCACCTTACTTAATACACACCCATCTACGTAATACACACCCAACTACCTACGGAATACACACCCACCTACGTAATACACACCACCTTACTTAATACACACCCATCTACGTAATACACACCCACCTCCGTATTACACACCCACCTACCTACGTAATACACACCCACCTACGTAATACCCACCACCTTACTTAATACATACCCATCTACGTAATACACACCCACCTCCGTAATACACACCCACCTACCTACGTAATACACACCCATCTACGTACGTAATACACACCCACCCACGAAATACACGCCCACCTACGTAATACACACCCACCTACGTAATACACATCCACCTCCGTAATATACACACACCTACTTACGTAATACCCACCCATCTACGTAATACACACCCACCTACGTAATACACACCCTCCTCCGTAATACACACCCATCTACGTAATACACACCCACCTCCGTAATACACACCCACCTACCTACGTAATACGCACCCATCTACGTAATACACACCCACCCACGTAATACCCACACCCACGTACGTAATACGTAATACACACCCATCTACGTAATACACACCCATCTACGTAATACACACCCACCTACCAACGTAATACACACCCACCTACCTACGTAATACACACCCACCTACGTAATACACACCCACCTACGTAATACACACCACCTTACTTAATACACACCCATCTACGTAATACACACCGACCTCGTTAATACACACCCATCTACGTTATACACACCCACCTCCGTAATACACACCCACCTACGTAATACACACCCACCCACGTAATACACACCCATCTACGTAATACACACACATCTACGTAATACACACCCACCTACCTACGTAATACACACCCACCCACGTAAAACACACCTACCCACGTAATACACATCCATCTACGTAATACACACCCAACTCTGTAATACACACCCACCTATCTACGTAATACACACCCACCTACGTAATACACACCCACCTATCTACGTAATACACACCCACCTACGTAATACACACCACCTTACTTAATACACAACTATCTACGTAATACACACCCACCTCCGTAATACACACCCACCTACCTACGTAAAACACACCCATCTACGTAATACACACCCACCTACGTAATACACACCCACCTACGTAATACACACCACCTTACTTAATACACACCCATCTACGTAATACACACCCACCTCCGTAATACACACCCACCTACCTACGTAATACACACCCATCTACGTAATACACACCCACCTACGTAATGCACACCACCTTACTTAATACACACCCATCTACGTAATACACACCCACCTCCATAATACACACCTACCTACGTAATACACACCCATCTACGTAATACACACCCACCTACGTAATACACACCCACCTACGTAATACGCACCCACCTACCTACGTAATACACACCCATCTACGTAATACACACCCAACCACGTAATACACACCCACCTACGTAATACACACCCACCTACGTAATAAACACCCACCTACGTAATACACACCCACCTCCGTAATATACACACACCAACCTACGTAATTCACACCCATCTACGTAGTACACACCCACCTACGTAATACACACCCACCTCCGTAATACACACCCATCTAAGCAATACACACCCACCCACGTAATACACACCCACCTACCTACGTAATACAAACCCACCTACCTACGTAATACACACCCATCTACGTAATACACACCCATCTACGTAATACACACCCATATACGTAATACACACCCACCTACCTACGTAATACACACCCACCTACCTACGTAATACACACCCACATATGTAATACACACCCACCTACGTAATACACACCCACCTACCCACGTAATACACACCCACCTACGTAATACACACCACCTTACTTAATACACACCCATCTATGTAATACACACCCACCTACCTACGTAATACACACCCATCTACGTAATACACACCCATATACGTAATACACACCCACCTACCTCCGTAATACACACCCACCTACCTACGTAATACACCCCCACCTATGTAATACACACCAACCTACGTAATACACACCCACCTACCTACGTAATACACACCCACCTACGTAATACACACCACCTTACTTAATACACACCCATCTACGTAATACACACCCACCTACCTACGGAATACACACCCACCTACGTAATACACACCACCTTACTTAATACACACCCATCTACGTAATACACACCCACCTCCGTATTACACACCCACCTACCTACGTAATACACACCCACCTACGTAATACCCACCACCTTACTTAATACACACCCATCTACGTAATACACACCCACCTCCGTAATACACACCCACCTACCTACGTAATACACACCCATCTACGTACGTAATACACACCCACCCACGAAATACACACCCACCTACGTAATACACACCCACCTACGTAATACACACCCACCCACGTAATACCCACACCCACGTACGTAATACGTAATACACACCCATCTACGTAATACACACCCACCTACGTAATACACACCCTCCTCCGTAATACACACCCATCTACGTAATAAACACCCACCCATGTAATACACACCCACCCACGTAATACCCACACCCACGTACGTAATACGTAATACACACCCATCTACGTAATACACACCCATCTACGTAATACACACCCACCTACGAACGTAATACACACCCACCTACCTACGTAATACACACCCACCTACGTAATACACACCACCTTACTTAATACACACCCATCTACGTAATACACACCGACCTCGTTAATACACACCCATCTACGTTATACACACCCACCTCCGTAATACACACCCCCCTACGTAATACACACCCACCTACGTAATACACACCCATCTACGTAATACACACACATCTACGTAATACACACCCACCTACCTACATAATACACACCCACCCACGTAAAACACACCTACCTACGTAATACACATCCATCTACGTAATACACACCCAACTCCGTAATACACACCCACCTATCTACGTAATACACACCCACCTACGTAATACACACCCACCTATCTACGTAATACACACCCACCTACGTAATACACACCCACCTCCGTAATACACACCCACCTACCTACGTAATACGCACCCATCTACGTAATACACACCCATATACGTAATACACACCCACCTACCTCCGTAATACACACCCACCTACCTACGTAATACACCCCCACCTATGTAATACACACCAACCTACGTAATACACACCCACCTACCTACGTAATACACACCCACCTACGTAATACACACCACCTTACTTAATACACACCCATCTACGTAATACACACCGACCTCGTTAATACACACCCATCTACGTTATACACACCCACCTCCGTAATACACACCCACCTACGTAATACACACCCACCTACGTAATACACACCCATCTACGTAATACACACACATCTACGTAATACACACCCACCTACCTACATAATACACACCCACCCACGTAAAACACACCTACCTACGTAATACACATCCATCTACGTAATACACACCCAACTCCGTAATACACACCCACCTATCTACGTAATACACACCCACCTACGTAATACACACCCACCTATCTACGTAATACACACCCACCTACGTAATACACACCCACCTCCGTAATACACACCCACCTACCTACGTAATACGCACCCATCTACGTAATACACACCCACCCACGTAATACCCACACCCACGTACGTAATACGTAATACACACCCATCTACGTAATACACACCCACCTACGTAATACACACCCACCTACGTAATACACACCCACCTACGTAATACACACCCACCTACGTAATACACACCCACCTCCGTAATATACACACACCAACCTACGTAATTCACACCCATCTACGTAATACACACCCACCTACGTAATACACACCCACCTCCGTAATACACACCCATCTAAGCAATACACACCCACCCACGTAATACACACCCACCTACCTACGTAATACAAACCCACCTACCTACGTAATACACACCCATCTACGTAATACTCACCCATCTACGTCATACACACCCATATACGTAATACACACCCACCTACGTAATACCCACCACCTTACTTAATACACACCCATCTACGTAATACACACCCACCTCCGTAATACACACCCACCTACCTACGTAATACACACCCATCTACGTACGTAATACACACCCACCCACGAAATACACACCCACCTACGTAATACACACCCACCTACGTAATACACATCCACCTCCGTAATATACACACACCTACTTACGTAATACCCACCCATCTACGTAATACACACCCACCTACGTAATACACACCCTCCTCCGTAATACACACCCATCTACGTAATACACAACCACCTCCGTAATACACACCCACCTTCGTAATACACACCCACCCACGTAATACACACCCAACTACGTGATACACACCCACCCACGTAATCCACACCCACCTACGTAATACACACCTACCTACGTAATACACACACACACACACCTACGTAATACACAACCACCTACGTAATACACATCCACCTCCGTAATACACACACACACACACACCTACCTACGTAATACCCACCCATCTACGTAATACACACCCACCTACGTAATACACACCCTCCTCCGTAATACACACTTATCTACGTAATACACACCCACCCATGTAATACACACCCACCTCCGTAATACACACCCACCTACCTACGTAATATAACACCCATCTACGTAATACACACCCACCCACGTAATACCAACACCCACGTACGTAATACACACCCACCTCCGCAATACACACCCACCTACCTACGTAATACACACCCATCTACGTAATACACACCCACCTACGTAATACACACCACCTTACTTAATACACACCCATCTACGTAATACACACCCATCTACGTAATACACACCCATCTACGTAATACACACCACCTTACTTAATACACATCCATCTCCGTAATACACACCCACACACGTAATACACACCCACCTACGTAATACACACCCACCTACGTAATACACACCCACCCACGTAATACACACCCACCCACGTAATACACACCCACCTACGTGATACCCACCCACCTCCGTAATACACACCCATCTACGCAATACACACCCAGCCACGTAATACACACTCACCTACCTACGTAATACAAACCCACCTACCTCCGTAATACACACCCATCTACGTAATACACACCCATCTACGTAATACACACCCATATACGTAATACACACCAACCTACCTACGTAATACACACCCACCTACCTACGTAATACACACCCACCTATGTAATACACACCAACCTACGTAATACACACCCACCTACCTACGTAATACACACCCACCTACGTAATACACACCACCTTACTTAATACACACCCATCTACGTAATACACACCCACCTACCTACGGAATACACACCCACCTACGTAATACACACCACCTTACTTAATACACACCCATCTACGTAATACACACCCACCTCCGTATTACACACCCACCTACCTACGTAATACACACCCACCTACGTAATACCCACCACCTTACTTAATACACACCCATCTACGTAATACACACCCACCTCCGTAATACACACCCACCTACCTACGTAATACACACCCATCTACGTACGTAATACACACCCACCCACGAAATACACACCCACCTACGTAATACACACCCACCTACGTAATACACATCCACCTCCGTAATATACACACACCTACTTACGTAATACCCACCCATCTACGTAATACACACCCACCTACGTAATACACACCCTCCTCCGTAATACACACCCATCTACGTAATACACACCCACCTCCGTAATACACACCCACCTACCTACGTAATACGCACCCATCTACGTAATACACACCCACCCACGTAATACCCACACCCACGTACGTAATACGTAATACACACCCATCTACGTAATACACACCCATCTACGTAATACACACCCACCTACCAACGTAATACACACCCACCTACCTACGTAATACACACCCACATACGTAATACACACCCACCTACGTAATACACACCACCTTACTTAATACACACCCATCTACGTAATACACACCGACCTCGTTAATACACACCCATCTACGTTATACACACCCACCTCCGTAATACACACCCACCTACGTAATACACACCCACCCACGTAATACACACCCATCTACGTAATACACACACATCTACGTAATACACACCCACCTACCTACGTAATACACACCCACTCACGTAAAACACACCTACCTACGTAATACACATCCATCTACGTAATACACACCCAACTCTGTAATACACACCCACCTATCTACGTAATACACACCCACCTACGTAATACACACCCACCTATCTACGTAATACACACCCACCTAAGTAATACACACCACCTTACTTAATACACACCCATCTACGTAATACACACCCACCTCCGTAATACACACCCACCTAACTACGTAAAACACACCCATCTACGTAATACACACCCACCTACGTAATACACACCCACCTACGTAATACACACCACCTTACTTAATACACACCCATCTCCGTAATACACACCAACCCATGTAATACACACCCACCTACGTAATACACACCCACCTACGTAATACACACCCACCCACGTAATACACACCCACCTACGTAATACACACCCACCCACGTAATACACACCCACCTACGTGATACACACCCACCCACGTAATGCACACCCACCTACGTAATACACACCCACCTTCGTAATACACACCCACCCACGTAATACACACCCAACTACGTGATACACACCCACCCACGTAATCCACACCCACCTACGTAATACACACCTACCTACGTAATACACACACACACACCTACGTAATACACAACCACCTACGTAATACACATCCACCTCCGTAATACACACACACACCTACCTACGTAATACCCACCCATTTACGTAATACACACCCACCTACGTAATACACACCCTCCTCCGTAATACACACTTATCTACGTAATACACACCCACCCATGTAATACACACCCACCTCCGTAATACACACCCACCTACCTACGTAATATAACACCCATCTACGTAATACACACCCACCCACGTAATACCAACACCCACGTACGTAATACACACCCACCTCCGCAATACACACCCACCTACCTACGTAATACACACCCATCTACGTAATACACACCCACCTACGTAATACACACCACCTTACTTAATACACACCCATCTACGTAATACACACCCATCTACGTAATACACACCCATCTACGTAATACACACCACCTTACTTAATACACATCCATCTCCGTAATACACACCCACACACGTAATACACACCCACCTACGTAATACACACCCACCTACGTAATACACACCAACCCACTTAATACACACCCACCCACGTAATACACACCCACCTACGTGATACCCACCCACCTCCGTGATACACACCCATCTACGCAATACACACCCAGCCACGTAATACACACTCACCTACCTACGTAATACAAACCCACCTACCTCCGTAATACACACCCATCTACGTAATACACACCCATTTACGTAATACACACCCATATACGTAATACACACCAACCTACCTACGTAATACACACCCACCTACCTACGTAATACACACCCACCTATGTAATACACACCAACCTACGTAATACACACCCACCTACCTACGTAATACACACCCACCTACGTAATACACACCACCTTACTTAATACACACCCATCTACGTAATACACACCCACCTACCTACGGAATACACACCCACCTACGTAATACACACCACCTTACTTAATACACACCCATCTACGTAATACACACCCACCTCCGTATTACACACCCACCTACCTACGTAATACACACCCACCTACGTAATACCCACCACCTTACTTAATACACACCCATCTACGTAATACACACCCACCTCCGTAATACACACCCACCTACCTACGTAATACACACCCATCTACGTACGTAATACACACCCACCCACGAAATACACACCCACCTACGTAATACACACCCACCTACGTAATACACATCCACCTCCGTAATATACACACACCTACTTAGGTAATACCCACCCATCTACGTAATACACACCCACCTACGTAATACACACCCTCCTCCGTAATACACACCCATCTACGTAATACACACCCACCCATGTAATACACACCCACCCACGTAATACCCACACCCACGTACGTAATACGTAATACACATCCACCTCCGTAATATACACACACCTACTAACGTAATACCCACCCATCTACGTAATACACACCCACCTACGTAATACACACCCTCCTACGTAAAACACACCCATCTACGTAATACACACCCATCTTCGTAATACACACCCACCTACCAACGTAATACACACCCACCTACCTACGTAATACACACCCACCCACGTAATACACACCACCTTACTTAATACACACCCATCCACGTAATACACACCGACCTCGTTAATACACACCCATCTACGTTATACACACCCACCTCCGTAATACACACCCACCTACGTAATACACACCCACCTACGTAATACACAACCATCTACGTAATACACACACATCTACGTAATACACACCCACCTACCTACATAATACACACCCACCCACGTAATACACACCCACCTACGTAATACACACCCACCTTCGTAATACACACCCACCCACGTAATACACACCCAACTACGTGATACACACCCACCCACGTAATCCACACCCACCTACGTAATACACACCTACCTACGTAATACACACACACACACCTACGTAATACACAACCACCTACGTAATACACATCCACCTCCGTAATACACACACACCTACCTACGTAACACCCACCCATCTACGTAATACACACCCACCTACGTAATACACACCCTCCTCCGTAATACACACTTATCTACGTAATACACACCCACCCATGTAATACACACCCACCTCCGTAATACACACCCACCTACCTACGTAATATAACACCCATCTACGTAATACACACCCACCCACGTAATACCAACACCCACGTACGTAATACACACCCATCTACGTAATACACACCCACCTACCAACGTAATACACACCCACCCACCTACGTAATACACACCCACCTACGTAATACACACCACCTTACTTAATACACACCCATCTACGTAATACACACCCACCTCCGCAATACACACCCACCTACCTACGTAATACACACCCATCTACGTAATACACACCCACCTACGTAATACACACCACCTTACTTAATACACACCCATCTACGTAATACACACACATCTACGTAATACACACCCATCTACGTAATACACACCACCTTACTTAATACACATCCATCTCCGTAATACACACCCACACACGTAATACACACCCACCTACGTAATACACACCCACCTACGTAATACACACCCACCCACGTAATAAACACCCACCCACGTAATACACACCCACCTACGTGATACCCACCCACCTCCATAATACACACCCATCTACGCAATACACACCCAGCCACGTAATACACACTCACCTACCTACGTAATACAAACCCACCTACCTACGTAATACACACCCATATACGTAATACACACCCACCTACCTACGTAATACACACCCACCTACCTACGTAATACACACCCACCTATGTAATACACACCAACCTACGTAATACACACCCACCTACCTACGTAATACACGCCCACCTACGTAATACACACCACCTTACTTAATACACACCCATCTACGTAATACACACCCAACTACCTACGGAATACACACCCACCTACGTAATACACACCACCTTACTTAATACACACCCATCTACGTAATACACACCCACCTCCGTATTACACACCCACCTACCTACGTAATACACACCCACCTACGTAATACCCACCACCTTACTTAATACATACCCATCTACGTAATACACACCCACCTCCGTAATACACACCCACCTACCTACGTAATACACACCCATCTACGTACGTAATACACACCCACCCACGAAATACACGCCCACCTACGTAATACACACCCACCTACGTAATACACATCCACCTCCGTAATATACACACACCTACTTACGTAATACCCACCCATCTACGTAATACACACCCACCTACGTAATACACACCCTCCTCCGTAATACACACCCATCTACGTAATACACACCCACCTCCGTAATACACACCCACCTACCTACGTAATACGCACCCATCTACGTAATACACACCCACCCACGTAATACCCACACCCACGTACGTAATACGTAATACACACCCATCTACGTAATACACACCCATCTACGTAATACACACCCACCTACCAACGTAATACACACCCACCTACCTACGTAATACACACCCACCTACGTAATACACACCCACCTACGTAATACACACCACCTTACTTAATACACACCCATCTACGTAATACACACCGACCTCGTTAATACACACCCATCTACGTTATACACACCCACCTCCGTAATACACACCCACCTACGTAATACACACCCACCCACGTAATACACACCCATCTACGTAATACACACACATCTACGTAATACACACCCACCTACCTACGTAATACACACCCACCCACGTAAAACACACCTACCCACGTAATACACATCCATCTACGTAATACACACCCAACTCTGTAATACACACCCACCTATCTACGTAATACACACCCACCTACGTAATACACACCCACCTATCTACGTAATACACACCCACCTACGTAATACACACCACCTTACTTAATACACAACTATCTACGTAATACACACCCACCTCCGTAATACACACCCACCTACCTACGTAAAACACACCCATCTACGTAATACACACCCACCTACGTAATACACACCCACCTACGTAATACACACCACCTTACTTAATACACACCCATCTACGTAATACACACCCACCTCCGTAATACACACCCACCTACCTACGTAATACACACCCATCTACGTAATACACACCCACCTACGTAATGCACACCACCTTACTTAATACACACCCATCTACGTAATACACACCCACCTCCATAATACACACCTACCTACGTAATACACACCCATCTACGTAATACACACCCACCTACGTAATACACACCCACCTACGTAATACGCACCCACCTACCTACGTAATACACACCCATCTACGTAATACACACCCAACCACGTAATACACACCCACCTACGTAATACACACCCACCTACGTAATAAACACCCACCTACGTAATACACACCCACCTCCGTAATATACACACACCAACCTACGTAATTCACACCCATCTACGTAGTACACACCCACCTACGTAATACACACCCACCTCCGTAATACACACCCATCTAAGCAATACACACCCACCCACGTAATACACACCCACCTACCTACGTAATACAAACCCACCTACCTACGTAATACACACCCATCTACGTAATACACACCCATCTACGTAATACACACCCATATACGTAATACACACCCACCTACCTACGTAATACACACCCACCTACCTACGTAATACACACCCACATATGTAATACACACCCACCTACGTAATACACACCCACCTACCCACGTAATACACACCCACCTACGTAATACACACCACCTTACTTAATACACACCCATCTATGTAATACACACCCACCTACCTACGTAATACACACCCATCTACGTAATACACACCCATATACGTAATACACACCCACCTACCTCCGTAATACACACCCACCTACCTACGTAATACACCCCCACCTATGTAATACACACCAACCTACGTAATACACACCCACCTACCTACGTAATACACACCCACCTACGTAATACACACCACCTTACTTAATACACACCCATCTACGTAATACACACCCACCTACCTACGGAATACACACCCACCTACGTAATACACACCACCTTACTTAATACACACCCATCTACGTAATACACACCCACCTCCGTATTACACACCCACCTACCTACGTAATACACACCCACCTACGTAATACCCACCACCTTACTTAATACACACCCATCTACGTAATACACACCCACCTCCGTAATACACACCCACCTACCTACGTAATACACACCCATCTACGTACGTAATACACACCCACCCACGAAATACACACCCACCTACGTAATACACACCCACCTACGTAATACACACCCACCCACGTAATACCCACACCCACGTACGTAATACGTAATACACACCCATCTACGTAATACACACCCACCTACGTAATACACACCCTCCTCCGTAATACACACCCATCTACGTAATAAACACCCACCCATGTAATACACACCCACCCACGTAATACCCACACCCACGTACGTAATACGTAATACACACCCATCTACGTAATACACACCCATCTACGTAATACACACCCACCTACGAACGTAATACACACCCACCTACCTACGTAATACACACCCACCTACGTAATACACACCACCTTACTTAATACACACCCATCTACGTAATACACACCGACCTCGTTAATACACACCCATCTACGTTATACACACCCACCTCCGTAATACACACCCCCCTACGTAATACACACCCACCTACGTAATACACACCCATCTACGTAATACACACACATCTACGTAATACACACCCACCTACCTACATAATACACACCCACCCACGTAAAACACACCTACCTACGTAATACACATCCATCTACGTAATACACACCCAACTCCGTAATACACACCCACCTATCTACGTAATACACACCCACCTACGTAATACACACCCACCTATCTACGTAATACACACCCACCTACGTAATACACACCCACCTCCGTAATACACACCCACCTACCTACGTAATACGCACCCATCTACGTAATACACACCCATATACGTAATACACACCCACCTACCTCCGTAATACACACCCACCTACCTACGTAATACACCCCCACCTATGTAATACACACCAACCTACGTAATACACACCCACCTACCTACGTAATACACACCCACCTACGTAATACACACCACCTTACTTAATACACACCCATCTACGTAATACACACCGACCTCGTTAATACACACCCATCTACGTTATACACACCCACCTCCGTAATACACACCCACCTACGTAATACACACCCACCTACGTAATACACACCCATCTACGTAATACACACACATCTACGTAATACACACCCACCTACCTACATAATACACACCCACCCACGTAAAACACACCTACCTACGTAATACACATCCATCTACGTAATACACACCCAACTCCGTAATACACACCCACCTATCTACGTAATACACACCCACCTACGTAATACACACCCACCTATCTACGTAATACACACCCACCTACGTAATACACACCCACCTCCGTAATACACACCCACCTACCTACGTAATACGCACCCATCTACGTAATACACACCCACCCACGTAATACCCACACCCACGTACGTAATACGTAATACACACCCATCTACGTAATACACACCCACCTACGTAATACACACCCACCTACGTAATACACACCCACCTACGTAATACACACCCACCTACGTAATACACACCCACCTCCGTAATATACACACACCAACCTACGTAATTCACACCCATCTACGTAATACACACCCACCTACGTAATACACACCCACCTCCGTAATACACACCCATCTAAGCAATACACACCCACCCACGTAATACACACCCACCTACCTACGTAATACAAACCCACCTACCTACGTAATACACACCCATCTACGTAATACTCACCCATCTACGTCATACACACCCATATACGTAATACACACCCACCTACGTAATACCCACCACCTTACTTAATACACACCCATCTACGTAATACACACCCACCTCCGTAATACACACCCACCTACCTACGTAATACACACCCATCTACGTACGTAATACACACCCACCCACGAAATACACACCCACCTACGTAATACACACCCACCTACGTAATACACATCCACCTCCGTAATATACACACACCTACTTACGTAATACCCACCCATCTACGTAATACACACCCACCTACGTAATACACACCCTCCTCCGTAATACACACCCATCTACGTAATACACAACCACCTCCGTAATACACACCCACCTTCGTAATACACACCCACCCACGTAATACACACCCAACTACGTGATACACACCCACCCACGTAATCCACACCCACCTACGTAATACACACCTACCTACGTAATACACACACACACACACCTACGTAATACACAACCACCTACGTAATACACATCCACCTCCGTAATACACACACACACACACCTACCTACGTAATACCCACCCATCTACGTAATACACACCCACCTACGTAATACACACCCTCCTCCGTAATACACACTTATCTACGTAATACACACCCACCCATGTAATACACACCCACCTCCGTAATACACACCCACCTACCTACGTAATATAACACCCATCTACGTAATACACACCCACCCACGTAATACCAACACCCACGTACGTAATACACACCCACCTCCGCAATACACACCCACCTACCTACGTAATACACACCCATCTACGTAATACACACCCACCTACGTAATACACACCACCTTACTTAATACACACCCATCTACGTAATACACACCCATCTACGTAATACACACCCATCTACGTAATACACACCACCTTACTTAATACACATCCATCTCCGTAATACACACCCACACACGTAATACACACCCACCTACGTAATACACACCCACCTACGTAATACACACCCACCCACGTAATACACACCCACCCACGTAATACACACCCACCTACGTGATACCCACCCACCTCCGTAATACACACCCATCTACGCAATACACACCCAGCCACGTAATACACACTCACCTACCTACGTAATACAAACCCACCTACCTCCGTAATACACACCCATCTACGTAATACACACCCATCTACGTAATACACACCCATATACGTAATACACACCAACCTACCTACGTAATACACACCCACCTACCTACGTAATACACACCCACCTATGTAATACACACCAACCTACGTAATACACACCCACCTACCTACGTAATACACACCCACCTACGTAATACACACCACCTTACTTAATACACACCCATCTACGTAATACACACCCACCTACCTACGGAATACACACCCACCTACGTAATACACACCACCTTACTTAATACACACCCATCTACGTAATACACACCCACCTCCGTATTACACACCCACCTACCTACGTAATACACACCCACCTACGTAATACCCACCACCTTACTTAATACACACCCATCTACGTAATACACACCCACCTCCGTAATACACACCCACCTACCTACGTAATACACACCCATCTACGTACGTAATACACACCCACCCACGAAATACACACCCACCTACGTAATACACACCCACCTACGTAATACACATCCACCTCCGTAATATACACACACCTACTTACGTAATACCCACCCATCTACGTAATACACACCCACCTACGTAATACACACCCTCCTCCGTAATACACACCCATCTACGTAATACACACCCACCTCCGTAATACACACCCACCTACCTACGTAATACGCACCCATCTACGTAATACACACCCACCCACGTAATACCCACACCCACGTACGTAATACGTAATACACACCCATCTACGTAATACACACCCATCTACGTAATACACACCCACCTACCAACGTAATACACACCCACCTACCTACGTAATACACACCCACATACGTAATACACACCCACCTACGTAATACACACCACCTTACTTAATACACACCCATCTACGTAATACACACCGACCTCGTTAATACACACCCATCTACGTTATACACACCCACCTCCGTAATACACACCCACCTACGTAATACACACCCACCCACGTAATACACACCCATCTACGTAATACACACACATCTACGTAATACACACCCACCTACCTACGTAATACACACCCACTCACGTAAAACACACCTACCTACGTAATACACATCCATCTACGTAATACACACCCAACTCTGTAATACACACCCACCTATCTACGTAATACACACCCACCTACGTAATACACACCCACCTATCTACGTAATACACACCCACCTAAGTAATACACACCACCTTACTTAATACACACCCATCTACGTAATACACACCCACCTCCGTAATACACACCCACCTAACTACGTAAAACACACCCATCTACGTAATACACACCCACCTACGTAATACACACCCACCTACGTAATACACACCACCTTACTTAATACACACCCATCTCCGTAATACACACCAACCCATGTAATACACACCCACCTACGTAATACACACCCACCTACGTAATACACACCCACCCACGTAATACACACCCACCTACGTAATACACACCCACCCACGTAATACACACCCACCTACGTGATACACACCCACCCACGTAATGCACACCCACCTACGTAATACACACCCACCTTCGTAATACACACCCACCCACGTAATACACACCCAACTACGTGATACACACCCACCCACGTAATCCACACCCACCTACGTAATACACACCTACCTACGTAATACACACACACACACCTACGTAATACACAACCACCTACGTAATACACATCCACCTCCGTAATACACACACACACCTACCTACGTAATACCCACCCATTTACGTAATACACACCCACCTACGTAATACACACCCTCCTCCGTAATACACACTTATCTACGTAATACACACCCACCCATGTAATACACACCCACCTCCGTAATACACACCCACCTACCTACGTAATATAACACCCATCTACGTAATACACACCCACCCACGTAATACCAACACCCACGTACGTAATACACACCCACCTCCGCAATACACACCCACCTACCTACGTAATACACACCCATCTACGTAATACACACCCACCTACGTAATACACACCACCTTACTTAATACACACCCATCTACGTAATACACACCCATCTACGTAATACACACCCATCTACGTAATACACACCACCTTACTTAATACACATCCATCTCCGTAATACACACCCACACACGTAATACACACCCACCTACGTAATACACACCCACCTACGTAATACACACCAACCCACTTAATACACACCCACCCACGTAATACACACCCACCTACGTGATACCCACCCACCTCCGTGATACACACCCATCTACGCAATACACACCCAGCCACGTAATACACACTCACCTACCTACGTAATACAAACCCACCTACCTCCGTAATACACACCCATCTACGTAATACACACCCATTTACGTAATACACACCCATATACGTAATACACACCAACCTACCTACGTAATACACACCCACCTACCTACGTAATACACACCCACCTATGTAATACACACCAACCTACGTAATACACACCCACCTACCTACGTAATACACACCCACCTACGTAATACACACCACCTTACTTAATACACACCCATCTACGTAATACACACCCACCTACCTACGGAATACACACCCACCTACGTAATACACACCACCTTACTTAATACACACCCATCTACGTAATACACACCCACCTCCGTATTACACACCCACCTACCTACGTAATACACACCCACCTACGTAATACCCACCACCTTACTTAATACACACCCATCTACGTAATACACACCCACCTCCGTAATACACACCCACCTACCTACGTAATACACACCCATCTACGTACGTAATACACACCCACCCACGAAATACACACCCACCTACGTAATACACACCCACCTACGTAATACACATCCACCTCCGTAATATACACACACCTACTTACGTAATACCCACCCATCTACGTAATACACACCCACCTACGTAATACACACCCTCCTCCGTAATACACACCCATCTACGTAATACACACCCACCCATGTAATACACACCCACCCACGTAATACCCACACCCACGTACGTAATACGTAATACACATCCACCTCCGTAATATACACACACCTACTAACGTAATACCCACCCATCTACGTAATACACACCCACCTACGTAATACACACCCTCCTACGTAAAACACACCCATCTACGTAATACACACCCATCTTCGTAATACACACCCACCTACCAACGTAATACACACCCACCTACCTACGTAATACACACCCACCCACGTAATACACACCACCTTACTTAATACACACCCATCCACGTAATACACACCGACCTCGTTAATACACACCCATCTACGTTATACACACCCACCTCCGTAATACACACCCACCTACGTAATACACACCCACCTACGTAATACACAACCATCTACGTAATACACACACATCTACGTAATACACACCCACCTACCTACATAATACACACCCACCCACGTAAAACACACCTACCTACGTAATACACATCCATCTACGTAATACACACCCAACTCCGTAATACACACCCACCTATCTACGTAATACACACCCACCTACGTAATACACACCCACCTATCTACGTAATACACACCCACCTACGTAATACACACCACCTTACTTAATACACACCCATCTACGTAATACACACCCACCTCCGTAATACACACCCACCTACCTACGTAAAACACACCCATCTACGTTATACACACCCACCTACGTAATACACACCCACCTACGTAATACACACCACCTTACTTAATACACACCCATCTACGTAATACACACCCACCTCCGTAATACACACCCACCTACCTACGTAATACACACCCATCTACGTAATACACATCCACCTCCGTAATATACACACACCTACTAACGTAATACCCACCCATCTACGTAATACACACCCACCTACGTAATACACACCCTCCTACGTAAAACACACCCATCTACGTAATACACACCCATCTACGTAATACACACCCACCTACCAACGTAATACACACCCACCTACCTACGTAATACACACCCACCCACGTAATACACACCACCTTACTTAATACACACCCATCCACGTAATACACACCGACCTCGTTAATACACACCCATCTACGTTATACACACCCACCTCCGTAATACACACCCACCTACGTAATACACACCCACCTACGTAATACACAACCATCTACGTAATACACACACATATACGTAATACACACCCACCTACCTACATAATACACACCCACCCACGTAAAACACACCTACCTACGTAATACACATCCATCTACGTAATACACACCCAACTCCGTAATACACACCCACCTATCTACGTAATACACACCCACCTACGTAATACACACCCACCTATCTACGTAATACACACCCACCTACGTAATACACACCACCTTACTTAATACACACCCATCTACGTAATACACACCCACCTCCGTAATACACACCCACCTACCTACGTAAAACACACCCATCTACGTTATACACACCCACCCACGTAATACCCACACCCACGTACGTAATACGTAATACACACCCATCTACGTAATACACACCCACCTACGTAATACACACCCACCTACGTAATACACACCCACCTACGTAATACACACCCACCTACGTAATACACACCCACCTCCGTAATATACACACACCAACCTACGTAATTCACACCCATCTACGTAATACACACCCACCTACGTAATACACACCCACCTCCGTAATACACACCCATCTAAGCAATACACACCCACCCACGTAATACACACCCACCTACCTACGTGATACAAACCCACCTACCTACGTAATACACACCCATCTACGTAATACTCACCCATCTACGTAATACACACCCATATACGTAATACACACCCACCTACGTAATACCCACCACCTTACTTAATACACACCCATCTACGTAATACACACCCACCTCCGTAATACACACCCACCTACCTACGTAATACACACCCATCTACGTACGTAATACACACCCACCTACGAAATACACACCCACCTACGTAATACACACCCTCCTACGTAATACACATCCACCTCCGTAATATACACACACCTACTTACGTAATACCCACCCATCTACGTAATACACACCCACCTACGTAATACACACCCTCCTCCGTAATACACACCCATCTACGT
The DNA here is from genome assembly GCA_036785665.1 of Chirona hameri. NCBI lineage: Eukaryota > Metazoa > Arthropoda > Thecostraca > Balanomorpha > Balanidae > Chirona > Chirona hameri. The sequence goes on from JAXIVJ010000172.1 coordinate 75,170, forward strand.
AATACACAACCACCTCCGTAATACACACCCACCTATCTACGTAATACGCACCCATCTACGTAATACACACCCACCCACGTAATACCCACACCCACGTACGTAATACGTAATACACACCCATCTACGTAATACACACCCATCTACGTAATACACACCCACCTACCAACGTAATACACACCCACCTACCTACGTAATACACACCCACCTACGTAATACACACCCACCTACGTAATACACACCACCTTACTTAATACACACCCATCTACGTAATACACACCGACCTCGTTAATACACACCTATCTACGTTATACACACCCACCTACGTAATACACACCCACCTACGTAATACACACCCACCCACGTAATACACACCCATCTACGTAATACACACACATCTACGTAATACACACCCACCTACCTACGTAATACACACCCACCCACGTAAAACACACCTACCTACGTAATACACACCCATCTACGTAATACACACCGACCTCGTTAATACACACCCATCTACGTTATACACACCCACCTCCGTAATACACACCCACCTACGTAATACACACCCACCTATCTACGTAATACACACCCACCTACGTAATACACACCCACCTATCTACGTAATACACACCCACCTACGTAATACACACCACCTTACTTAATAAACACCCATCTACGTAATACACACCCACCTATCTACGTAATACACACCCACCTACGTAATACACACCACCTTACTTAATACACACCCATCTACGTAATACTCACCCATCTACGTAATACACACCCATATACGTAATACACACCCACCTACCTACGTAATACACACCCACCTACCTACGTAATACACACCCACCTACCTACGTGATACACACCCACATATGTATTCCACACCCACCTACGTAATACACACCCACCTACCTACGTAATACACCCCCACCTACGTAATACACACCACCTTACTTAATACACACCCATCTACGTAATACACACCCACCTTCGTAATACACACCCACTTACGTAATACACACCCACCTACGTCATACACACCCATCTACGTAATACACACCTACCTACGTAATACAGACCCACCTACATAATACACACCACCTTACTTAATACACACCCATCTACGTAATACACACCCACCTACCTACGTATTACACACCCACCTACGTAATACACACCTACCTACGTAATACACATCCACCCACGTAATACACACCCACCTACGTAATGCACACCCACCTACGTAATACACACCACCTTACTTAATACACACCCATCTACGTAATACACACCCACCTCCGTAATACACACCCACTTACCTACGTAATACACACACACACACACCTACGTAATACACACCCACTTACGTAATACACACCACCTTACTTAATACACACCCATCTACGTAATACACACCAACCTCCGTATTACACACCCACCTACCCACGTAATACACACCCACCTACGTAATACACATCACTTTTTGTAATACACACCTATCTACGTAACACACCCACCTCCATAATACACACCCACCTACCTACGTAATACACACCCAGCTACGTACGTAATACACACCCATCTACGTAATACACACCCATCTACGTAATACACACCCACCTTCGTAATACACACCCAGCTACGTAATACATACCCATCTACGTAATACACACCCATCTTCGTAATACACACCACCTTACTTAATACACACCCATCTACGTAATACACACCCATCTACATAATACACACCCATTTACGTAATACACACCCAACCACGTAATACACATCCACCTACGTAATACACACCCACCTACGTAATACACACCCATTTACGTAATACACACCCATCTACGTAATACACACCTACCTACGAAATACACACCCACCTGCGTAATACACACCCATCTACGTAATACACACCCATCTACGTAATACACACCCATCTACGTAATACACACCTACCTACGTAATACACACCCGCCTACGTAATACACACCCACCTACGTTATACACACCCACCTACGTCATACACACCCACCTACGTAATACACACCCACCTCCGTAATACACACCCACCTACGTAATACACACCCATTTACGTAATACACATCCATCTACGTAATACACACCTACCTACGAAATACACACCCACCTGCGTAATACACACCCATCTACGTAATACACACCCATCTACGTAATACACACCCATCTACGTAATACACACCTACCTACATAATACAAACCCGCCTACGTAATACACACCCACCTACGTTATACACACCCACCTACGTCATACACACCCACCTACGTAATACACACCCACCTCCGTAATACACACCCACCTACGTAACACACACCCACCTACGTAATACACACCCACCTATGTAATACACACCCACCTACCTACGTAATACACACCCACCTACGTATTACACACCACCTTACTTAATACACACCCACCTACGTAATACACACCACCTTACTTAATACACACCCATCTACGTAATACACACCCACCTCCGTATTACACACCCACCTACCTACGTAATACACACCCACCTACGTAATACCCAGCACCTTACTTAATACACACCCATCTACGTAATACACACCCACCTCCGTAATACACACCCACCTACCTACGTAATACACACCCACCTATCTACGTAATACACACCCACCTACGTAATACACACCACCTTACTTAATACACACCCATCTACGTAATACACACCCACCTCTGTAATACACACCCACCTACCTACGTAAAACACACCCATCTACGTAATACACACCCACCTACGTAATACACACCCACCTACGTAATACACACCACCTTACTTAATACACACCCATCTACGTAATACACACCCACCTCCGTAATACATACCCACCTACCTACGTAATACACACCCATCTACGTAATACACACCCACCTACGTAATGCACACCACCTTACTTAATACACACCCATCTACGTAATACACACCCACCTCCGTAATACACACCTACCTACGTAATACACACCCATCTACGTAATACACACCCACCTACGTAATACACACCCACCTACGTAAAATGCACCCACCTACCTACGTAATACACACCCATCTACGTAATACACACCCAACCACGTAATACACACCCACCTACGTAATACACACCCACCTACGTAATACACACCCACCCACGTAATACACACCCACCCACGTAATACACACCCACCTACGTGATACCCACCCACCTCCGTAATACACACCCATCTACGCAATACACACCCAGCCACGTAATACACACTCACCTACCTACGTAATACAAACCCACCTACCTCCGTAATACACACCCATCTACGTAATACACACCCATCTACGTAATACACACCCATATACGTAATACACACCAACCTACCTACGTAATACACACCCACCTACCTACGTAATACACACCCACCTATGTAATACACACCAACCTACGTAATACACACCCACCTACCTACGTAATACACACCCACCTACGTAATACACACCACCTTACTTAATACACACCCATCTACGTAATACACACCCACCTACCTACGGAATACACACCCACCTACGTAATACACACCACCTTACTTAATACACACCCATCTACGTAATACACACCCACCTCCGTATTACACACCCACCTACCTACGTAATACACACCCACCTACGTAATACCCACCACCTTACTTAATACACACCCATCTACGTAATACACACCCACCTCCGTAATACACACCCACCTACCTACGTAATACACACCCATCTACGTACGTAATACACACCCACCCACGAAATACACACCCACCTACGTAATACACACCCACCTACGTAATACACATCCACCTCCGTAATATACACACACCTACTTACGTAATACCCACCCATCTACGTAATACACACCCACCTACGTAATACACACCCTCCTCCGTAATACACACCCATCTACGTAATACACACCCACCTCCGTAATACACACCCACCTACCTACGTAATACGCACCCATCTACGTAATACACACCCACCCACGTAATACCCACACCCACGTACGTAATACGTAATACACACCCACCTACGTAATACCCACCACCTTACTTAATACACAACCATCTACGTAATACACACCCACCTCCGTAATAAACACCCACCTACCTACGTAATACACACCCATCTACGTAATACACACCCACCCACGTAATACACACCTACCCACGTAATACCCACCCATCTACGTAATACATACCCACCTACGTAATACACACCCTCCTCCGTAATACACACCCATCTACGTAATGCACACCCATCCACGTAATACACACCCACCTCCGTAATACACACCCACCTACCTACGTAATACACACCCATCTACGTAAAACATACCCACCCACGTAATACCCACACCCACGTACGTAATACGTAATACACACCCATCTACGTAATACACACACACCTACCAACGTAATACACACACACCTACCTACGTAATACACACCCACCTACGTAATACACACCACCTTACTTAATACACACCCATCTACGTAATACACACCCACCTCCGTAATACAAACCCATCTACATTATACACACCCACCTCCGTAATACACACCCACCTACGTAATACACACCCACCTACGTAATACACACCCATCTACGTAATACACACCCATCTACGTAATACACACCCACCTACCTACGTAATACACACCCACCCACGTAATACACACCTACCTACGTAATACACATCCATCTACGTAATACACACCCAACTCCGTAATACACACCCACCTATCTACGTAATACACACCCACCTACGTAATACACACCCACCTATCTACGTAATACACACCCACCTACGTAATACACACCCACCTCCGTAATACACACCCACCTACCTACGTAATACGCACCCATCTACGTAATACACACCCACCCACGTAATACCCACACCCACGTACGTAATACGTAATACACACCCATCTACGTAATACACACCCACCTACGTAATACACACCCACCTACGTAATACACACCCACCTACGTAATACACACCCACCTACGTAATACACACCCACCTCCGTAATATACACACACCAACCTACGTTGGTGTACACACCACCTTACTTAATACACACCCATCTACGTAATACACACCGACCTCGTTAATACACACCCATCTACGTTATACACACCCACCTCCGTAATACACACCCACCTACGTAATACACACCCACCTACGTAATACACACCCATCTACGTAATACACACACATCTACGTAATACACACCCACCTACCTACATAATACACACCCACCCACGTAAAACACACCTACCTACGTAATACACATCCATCTACGTAATACACACCCAACTCCGTAATACACACCCACCTATCTACGTAATACACACCCACCTACGTAATACACACCCACCTATCTACGTAATACACACCCACCTACGTAATACACACCCACCTCCGTAATACACACCCACCTACCTACGTAATACGCACCCATCTACGTAATACACACCCACCCACGTAATACCCACACCCACGTACGTAATACGTAATACACACCCATCTACGTAATACACACCCACCTACGTAATACACACCCACCTACGTAATACACACCCACCTACGTAATACACACCCACTTACGTAATACACACCCACCTCCGTAATATACACACACCAACCTACGTAATTCACACCCATCTACGTAATACACACCCACCTACGTAATACACACCCACCTCCGTAATACACACCCATCTAAGCAATACACACCCACCCACGTAATACACACCCACCTACCTACGTAATACAAACCCACCTACCTACGTAATACACACCCATCTACGTAATACTCACCCATCTACGTCATACACACCCATATACGTAATACACACCCACCTACGTAATACCCACCACCTTACTTAATACACACCCATCTACGTAATACACACCCACCTCCGTAATACACACCCACCTACCTACGTAATACACACCCATCTACGTACGTAATACACACCCACCCACGAAATACACACCCACCTACGTAATACACACCCACCTACGTAATACACATCCACCTCCGTAATATACACACACCTACTTACGTAATACCCACCCATCTACGTAATACACACCCACCTACGTAATACACACCCTCCTCCGTAATACACACCCATCTACGTAATACACAACCACCTCCGTAATACACACCCACCTTCGTAATACACACCCACCCACGTAATACACACCCAACTACGTGATACACACCCACCCACGTAATCCACACCCACCTACGTAATACACACCTACCTACGTAATACACACACACACACACCTACGTAATACACAACCACCTACGTAATACACATCCACCTCCGTAATACACACACACACACACCTACCTACGTAATACCCACCCATCTACGTAATACACACCCACCTACGTAATACACACCCTCCTCCGTAATACACACTTATCTACGTAATACACACCCACCCATGTAATACACACCCACCTCCGTAATACACACCCACCTACCTACGTAATATAACACCCATCTACGTAATACACACCCACCCACGTAATACCAACACCCACGTACGTAATACACACCCACCTCCGCAATACACACCCACCTACCTACGTAATACACACCCATCTACGTAATACACACCCACCTACGTAATACACACCACCTTACTTAATACACACCCATCTACGTAATACACACCCATCTACGTAATACACACCCATCTACGTAATACACACCACCTTACTTAATACACATCCATCTCCGTAATACACACCCACACACGTAATACACACCCACCTACGTAATACACACCCACCTACGTAATACACACCCACCCACGTAATACACACCCACCCACGTAATACACACCCACCTACGTGATACCCACCCACCTCCGTAATACACACCCATCTACGCAATACACACCCAGCCACGTAATACACACTCACCTACCTACGTAATACAAACCCACCTACCTCCGTAATACACACCCATCTACGTAATACACACCCATCTACGTAATACACACCCATATACGTAATACACACCAACCTACCTACGTAATACACACCCACCTACCTACGTAATACACACCCACCTATGTAATACACACCAACCTACGTAATACACACCCACCTACCTACGTAATACACACCCACCTACGTAATACACACCACCTTACTTAATACACACCCATCTACGTAATACACACCCACCTACCTACGGAATACACACCCACCTACGTAATACACACCACCTTACTTAATACACACCCATCTACGTAATACACACCCACCTCCGTATTACACACCCACCTACCTACGTAATACACACCCACCTACGTAATACCCACCACCTTACTTAATACACACCCATCTACGTAATACACACCCACCTCCGTAATACACACCCACCTACCTACGTAATACACACCCATCTACGTACGTAATACACACCCACCCACGAAATACACACCCACCTACGTAATACACACCCACCTACGTAATACACATCCACCTCCGTAATATACACACACCTACTTACGTAATACCCACCCATCTACGTAATACACACCCACCTACGTAATACACACCCTCCTCCGTAATACACACCCATCTACGTAATACACACCCACCTCCGTAATACACACCCACCTACCTACGTAATACGCACCCATCTACGTAATACACACCCACCCACGTAATACCCACACCCACGTACGTAATACGTAATACACACCCATCTACGTAATACACACCCATCTACGTAATACACACCCACCTACCAACGTAATACACACCCACCTACCTACGTAATACACACCCACATACGTAATACACACCCACCTACGTAATACACACCACCTTACTTAATACACACCCATCTACGTAATACACACCGACCTCGTTAATACACACCCATCTACGTTATACACACCCACCTCCGTAATACACACCCACCTACGTAATACACACCCACCCACGTAATACACACCCATCTACGTAATACACACACATCTACGTAATACACACCCACCTACCTACGTAATACACACCCACTCACGTAAAACACACCTACCTACGTAATACACATCCATCTACGTAATACACACCCAACTCTGTAATACACACCCACCTATCTACGTAATACACACCCACCTACGTAATACACACCCACCTATCTACGTAATACACACCCACCTAAGTAATACACACCACCTTACTTAATACACACCCATCTACGTAATACACACCCACCTCCGTAATACACACCCACCTAACTACGTAAAACACACCCATCTACGTAATACACACCCACCTACGTAATACACACCCACCTACGTAATACACACCACCTTACTTAATACACACCCATCTCCGTAATACACACCAACCCATGTAATACACACCCACCTACGTAATACACACCCACCTACGTAATACACACCCACCCACGTAATACACACCCACCTACGTAATACACACCCACCCACGTAATACACACCCACCTACGTGATACACACCCACCCACGTAATGCACACCCACCTACGTAATACACACCCACCTTCGTAATACACACCCACCCACGTAATACACACCCAACTACGTGATACACACCCACCCACGTAATCCACACCCACCTACGTAATACACACCTACCTACGTAATACACACACACACACCTACGTAATACACAACCACCTACGTAATACACATCCACCTCCGTAATACACACACACACCTACCTACGTAATACCCACCCATTTACGTAATACACACCCACCTACGTAATACACACCCTCCTCCGTAATACACACTTATCTACGTAATACACACCCACCCATGTAATACACACCCACCTCCGTAATACACACCCACCTACCTACGTAATATAACACCCATCTACGTAATACACACCCACCCACGTAATACCAACACCCACGTACGTAATACACACCCACCTCCGCAATACACACCCACCTACCTACGTAATACACACCCATCTACGTAATACACACCCACCTACGTAATACACACCACCTTACTTAATACACACCCATCTACGTAATACACACCCATCTACGTAATACACACCCATCTACGTAATACACACCACCTTACTTAATACACATCCATCTCCGTAATACACACCCACACACGTAATACACACCCACCTACGTAATACACACCCACCTACGTAATACACACCAACCCACTTAATACACACCCACCCACGTAATACACACCCACCTACGTGATACCCACCCACCTCCGTGATACACACCCATCTACGCAATACACACCCAGCCACGTAATACACACTCACCTACCTACGTAATACAAACCCACCTACCTCCGTAATACACACCCATCTACGTAATACACACCCATTTACGTAATACACACCCATATACGTAATACACACCAACCTACCTACGTAATACACACCCACCTACCTACGTAATACACACCCACCTATGTAATACACACCAACCTACGTAATACACACCCACCTACCTACGTAATACACACCCACCTACGTAATACACACCACCTTACTTAATACACACCCATCTACGTAATACACACCCACCTACCTACGGAATACACACCCACCTACGTAATACACACCACCTTACTTAATACACACCCATCTACGTAATACACACCCACCTCCGTATTACACACCCACCTACCTACGTAATACACACCCACCTACGTAATACCCACCACCTTACTTAATACACACCCATCTACGTAATACACACCCACCTCCGTAATACACACCCACCTACCTACGTAATACACACCCATCTACGTACGTAATACACACCCACCCACGAAATACACACCCACCTACGTAATACACACCCACCTACGTAATACACATCCACCTCCGTAATATACACACACCTACTTACGTAATACCCACCCATCTACGTAATACACACCCACCTACGTAATACACACCCTCCTCCGTAATACACACCCATCTACGTAATACACACCCACCCATGTAATACACACCCACCCACGTAATACCCACACCCACGTACGTAATACGTAATACACATCCACCTCCGTAATATACACACACCTACTAACGTAATACCCACCCATCTACGTAATACACACCCACCTACGTAATACACACCCTCCTACGTAAAACACACCCATCTACGTAATACACACCCATCTTCGTAATACACACCCACCTACCAACGTAATACACACCCACCTACCTACGTAATACACACCCACCCACGTAATACACACCACCTTACTTAATACACACCCATCCACGTAATACACACCGACCTCGTTAATACACACCCATCTACGTTATACACACCCACCTCCGTAATACACACCCACCTACGTAATACACACCCACCTACGTAATACACAACCATCTACGTAATACACACACATCTACGTAATACACACCCACCTACCTACATAATACACACCCACCCACGTAAAACACACCTACCTACGTAATACACATCCATCTACGTAATACACACCCAACTCCGTAATACACACCCACCTATCTACGTAATACACACCCACCTACGTAATACACACCCACCTATCTACGTAATACACACCCACCTACGTAATACACACCACCTTACTTAATACACACCCATCTACGTAATACACACCCACCTCCGTAATACACACCCACCTACCTACGTAAAACACACCCATCTACGTTATACACACCCACCTACGTAATACACACCCACCTACGTAATACACACCACCTTACTTAATACACACCCATCTACGTAATACACACCCACCTCCGTAATACACACCCACCTACCTACGTAATACACACCCATCTACGTAATACACATCCACCTCCGTAATATACACACACCTACTAACGTAATACCCACCCATCTACGTAATACACACCCACCTACGTAATACACACCCTCCTACGTAAAACACACCCATCTACGTAATACACACCCATCTACGTAATACACACCCACCTACCAACGTAATACACACCCACCTACCTACGTAATACACACCCACCCACGTAATACACACCACCTTACTTAATACACACCCATCCACGTAATACACACCGACCTCGTTAATACACACCCATCTACGTTATACACACCCACCTCCGTAATACACACCCACCTACGTAATACACACCCACCTACGTAATACACAACCATCTACGTAATACACACACATCTACGTAATACACACCCACCTACCTACATAATACACACCCACCCACGTAAAACACACCTACCTACGTAATACACATCCATCTACGTAATACACACCCAACTCCGTAATACACACCCACCTATCTACGTAATACACACCCACCTACGTAATACACACCCACCTATCTACGTAATACACACCCACCTACGTAATACACACCACCTTACTTAATACACACCCATCTACGTAATACACACCCACCTCCGTAATACACACCCACCTACCTACGTAAAACACACCCATCTACGTTATACACACCCACCCACGTAATACCCACACCCACGTACGTAATACGTAATACACACCCATCTACGTAATACACACCCACCTACGTAATACACACCCACCTACGTAATACACACCCACCTACGTAATACACACCCACCTACGTAATACACACCCACCTCCGTAATATACACACACCAACCTACGTAATTCACACCCATCTACGTAATACACACCCACCTACGTAATACACACCCACCTCCGTAATACACACCCATCTAAGCAATACACACCCACCCACGTAATACACACCCACCTACCTACGTGATACAAACCCACCTACCTACGTAATACACACCCATCTACGTAATACTCACCCATCTACGTAAGACACACCCATATACGTAATACACACCCACCTACGTAATACCCACCACCTTACTTAATACACACCCATCTACGTAATACACACCCACCTCCGTAATACACACCCACCTACCTACGTAATACACACCCATCTACGTACGTAATACACACCCACCTACGAAATACACACCCACCTACGTAATACACACCCTCCTACGTAATACACATCCACCTCCGTAATATACACACACCTACTTACGTAATACCCACCCATCTACGTAATACACACCCACCTACGTAATACACACCCTCCTCCGTAATACACACCCATCTACGTAATACACAACCACCTCCGTAATACACACCCACCTATCTACGTAATACGCACCCATCTACGTAATACACACCCACCCACGTAATACCCACACCCACGTACGTAATACGTAATACACACCCATCTACGTAATACACACCCATCTACGTAATACACACCCACCTACCAACGTAATACACACCCACCTACCTACGTAATACACACCCACCTACGTAATACACACCCACCTACGTAATACACACCACCTTACTTAATACACACCCATCTACGTAATACACACCGACCTCGTTAATACACACCTATCTACGTTATACACACCCACCTACGTAATACACACCCACCTACGTAATACACACCCACCCACGTAATACACACCCATCTACGTAATACACACACATCTACGTAATACACACCCACCTACCTACGTAATACACACCCACCCACGTAAAACACACCTACCTACGTAATACACACCCATCTACGTAATACACACCCATCTACGTAATACACACCCACCTACCAACGTAATACACACCCACCTACCTACGTAATACACACCCACCTACGTAATACACACCCACCTACGTAATACACACCACCTTACTTAATACACACCCATCTACGTAATACACACCGACCTCGTTAATACACACCTATCTACGTTATACACACCCACCTACGTAATACACACCCACCTACGTAATACACACCCACCTATCTACGTAATACACACCCACCTACGTAATACACACCACCTTACTTAATAAACACCCATCTACGTAATACACACCCACCTATCTACGTAATACACACCCACCTACGTAATACACACCACCTTACTTAATACACACCCATCTACGTAATACTCACCCATCTACGTAATACACACCCATATACGTAATACACACCCACCTACCTACGTAATACACACCCACCTACCTACGTAATACACACCCACCTACCTACGTGATACACACCCACATATGTATTCCACACCCACCTACGTAATACACACCCACCTACCTACGTAATACACCCCCACCTACGTAATACACACCACCTTACTTAATACACACCCATCTACGTAATACACACCCACCTTCGTAATACACACCCACTTACGTAATACACACCCACCTACGTCATACACACCCATCTACGTAATACACACCTACCTACGTAATACAGACCCACCTACATAATACACACCACCTTACTTAATACACACCCATCTACGTAATACACACCCACCTACCTACGTATTACACACCCACCTACGTAATACACACCTACCTACGTAATACACATCCACCCACGTAATACACACCCACCTACGTAATGCACACCCACCTACGTAATACACACCACCTTACTTAATACACACCCATCTACGTAATACACACCCACCTCCGTAATACACACCCACTTACCTACGTAATACACACACACACACACCTACGTAATACACACCCACTTACGTAATACACACCACCTTACTTAATACACACCCATCTACGTAATACACACCAACCTCCGTATTACACACCCACCTACCCACGTAATACACACCCACCTACGTAATACACATCACTTTTTGTAATACACACCTATCTACGTAACACACCCACCTCCATAATACACACCCACCTACCTACGTAATACACACCCAGCTACGTACGTAATACACACCCATCTACGTAATACACACCCATCTACGTAATACACACCCACCTTCGTAATACACACCCAGCTACGTAATACATACCCATCTACGTAATACACACCCATCTTCGTAATACACACCACCTTACTTAATACACACCCATCTACGTAATACACACCCATCTACATAATACACACCCATTTACGTAATACACACCCAACCACGTAATACACATCCACCTACGTAATACACACCCACCTACGTAATACACACCCATTTACGTAATACACACCCATCTACGTAATACACACCTACCTACGAAATACACACCCACCTGCGTAATACACACCCATCTACGTAATACACACCCATCTACGTAATACACACCCATCTACGTAATACACACCTACCTACGTAATACACACCCGCCTACGTAATACACACCCACCTACGTTATACACACCCACCTACGTCATACACACCCACCTACGTAATACACACCCACCTCCGTAATACACACCCACCTACGTAATACACACCCATTTACGTAATACACATCCATCTACGTAATACACACCTACCTACGAAATACACACCCACCTGCGTAATACACACCCATCTACGTAATACACACCCATCTACGTAATACACACCCATCTACGTAATACACACCTACCTACATAATACAAACCCGCCTACGTAATACACACCCACCTACGTTATACACACCCACCTACGTCATACACACCCACCTACGTAATACACACCCACCTCCGTAATACACACCCACCTACGTAACACACACCCACCTACGTAATACACACCCACCTATGTAATACACACCCACCTACCTACGTAATACACACCCACCTACGTATTACACACCACCTTACTTAATACACACCCACCTACGTAATACACACCACCTTACTTAATACACACCCATCTACGTAATACACACCCACCTCCGTATTACACACCCACCTACCTACGTAATACACACCCACCTACGTAATACCCAGCACCTTACTTAATACACACCCATCTACGTAATACACACCCACCTCCGTAATACACACCCACCTACCTACGTAATACACACCCACCTATCTACGTAATACACACCCACCTACGTAATACACACCACCTTACTTAATACACACCCATCTACGTAATACACACCCACCTCTGTAATACACACCCACCTACCTACGTAAAACACACCCATCTACGTAATACACACCCACCTACGTAATACACACCCACCTACGTAATACACACCACCTTACTTAATACACACCCATCTACGTAATACACACCCACCTCCGTAATACATACCCACCTACCTACGTAATACACACCCATCTACGTAATACACACCCACCTACGTAATGCACACCACCTTACTTAATACACACCCATCTACGTAATACACACCCACCTCCGTAATACACACCTACCTACGTAATACACACCCATCTACGTAATACACACCCACCTACGTAATACACACCCACCTACGTAAAATGCACCCACCTACCTACGTAATACACACCCATCTACGTAATACACACCCAACCACGTAATACACACCCACCTACGTAATACACACCCACCTACGTAATACACACCCACCCACGTAATACACACCCACCCACGTAATACACACCCACCTACGTGATACCCACCCACCTCCGTAATACACACCCATCTACGCAATACACACCCAGCCACGTAATACACACTCACCTACCTACGTAATACAAACCCACCTACCTCCGTAATACACACCCATCTACGTAATACACACCCATCTACGTAATACACACCCATATACGTAATACACACCAACCTACCTACGTAATACACACCCACCTACCTACGTAATACACACCCACCTATGTAATACACACCAACCTACGTAATACACACCCACCTACCTACGTAATACACACCCACCTACGTAATACACACCACCTTACTTAATACACACCCATCTACGTAATACACACCCACCTACCTACGGAATACACACCCACCTACGTAATACACACCACCTTACTTAATACACACCCATCTACGTAATACACACCCACCTCCGTATTACACACCCACCTACCTACGTAATACACACCCACCTACGTAATACCCACCACCTTACTTAATACACACCCATCTACGTAATACACACCCACCTCCGTAATACACACCCACCTACCTACGTAATACACACCCATCTACGTACGTAATACACACCCACCCACGAAATACACACCCACCTACGTAATACACACCCACCTACGTAATACACATCCACCTCCGTAATATACACACACCTACTTACGTAATACCCACCCATCTACGTAATACACACCCACCTACGTAATACACACCCTCCTCCGTAATACACACCCATCTACGTAATACACACCCACCTCCGTAATACACACCCACCTACCTACGTAATACGCACCCATCTACGTAATACACACCCACCCACGTAATACCCACACCCACGTACGTAATACGTAATACACACCCACCTACGTAATACCCACCACCTTACTTAATACACAACCATCTACGTAATACACACCCACCTCCGTAATAAACACCCACCTACCTACGTAATACACACCCATCTACGTAATACACACCCACCCACGTAATACACACCTACCCACGTAATACCCACCCATCTACGTAATACATACCCACCTACGTAATACACACCCTCCTCCGTAATACACACCCATCTACGTAATGCACACCCATCCACGTAATACACACCCACCTCCGTAATACACACCCACCTACCTACGTAATACACACCCATCTACGTAAAACATACCCACCCACGTAATACCCACACCCACGTACGTAATACGTAATACACACCCATCTACGTAATACACACACACCTACCAACGTAATACACACACACCTACCTACGTAATACACACCCACCTACGTAATACACACCACCTTACTTAATACACACCCATCTACGTAATACACACCCACCTCCGTAATACAAACCCATCTACATTATACACACCCACCTCCGTAATACACACCCACCTACGTAATACACACCCACCTACGTAATACACACCCATCTACGTAATACACACCCATCTACGTAATACACACCCACCTACCTACGTAATACACACCCACCCACGTAATACACACCTACCTACGTAATACACATCCATCTACGTAATACACACCCAACTCCGTAATACACACCCACCTATCTACGTAATACACACCCACCTACGTAATACACACCCACCTATCTACGTAATACACACCCACCTACGTAATACACACCACCTTACTTAATACACACCCATCTACGTAATACACACCCACCAAAGTAAAACACACCCACCTACCTACGTAATACACACCCATCTACGTAATACACACCCACCTACGTAATACACACCCACCTACGTAATACACACCACCTTACTTAATACACACCCATCTACGTAATACACACCCACCTCCGTAATACACACCCACCTACCTACGTAATACACACCCATCTACGTAATACACACCCACCTACGTAATACACACCACCTTACTTAATACACACCCATCTACGAATACACATCCACCTCCGTAATACACACCTACCTACGTAATACACACCCATCTACGTAATACACACCCACCTACGTAATACACACCCACCTACGTAATACACACCCACCTACCTACGTAATACACACCCATCTACGTAATACACACCCACCCTTGTAATACACACCCACCTACGTAATACACACCCACCTACGTAATAAACACCCACATACGTAATACACACCGAACTCCGTAATATACACACACCAACCTATGTAATTCACACCCATCTACGTTATACACACCCACCTACGTAATACACACCCACCTCCATAATACACACCCATCTAAGCAATACACACCCACCCACGTAATACACACCCACCTACCTACGTAATACACACCCACCTACGTAATACACACCCATCTACGTAATACACACACATCTACGTAATACACACCCACCTACCTACATAATACACACCCACCCACGTAAAACACACCTACCTACGTAATACACATCCATCTACGTAATACACACCCAACTCCGTAATACACACCCACCTATCTACGTAATACACACCCACCTACGTAATACACACCCACCTATCTACGTAATACACACCCACCTACGTAATACACACCCACCTCCGTAATACACACCCACCTACCTACGTAATACGCACCCATCTACGTAATACACACCCACCCACGTAATACCCACACCCACGTACGTAATACGTAATACACACCCATCTACGTAATACACACCCACCTACGTAATACACACCCACCTACGTAATACACACCCACCTACGTAATACACACCCACCTACGTAATACACACCCACCTCCGTAATATACACACACCAACCTACGTAATTCACACCCATCTACGTAATACACACCCACCTACGTAATACACACCCACCTCCGTAATACACACCCATCTAAGCAATACACACCCACCCACGTAATACACACCCACCTACCTACGTAATACAAACCCACCTACCTACGTAATACACACCCATCTACGTAATACTCACCCATCTACGTCATACACACCCATATACGTAATACACACCCACCTACGTAATACCCACCACCTTACTTAATACACACCCATCTACGTAATACACACCCACCTCCGTAATACACACCCACCTACCTACGTAATACACACCCATCTACGTACGTAATACACACCCACCCACGAAATACACACCCACCTACGTAATACACACCCACCTACGTAATACACATCCACCTCCGTAATATACACACACCTACTTACGTAATACCCACCCATCTACGTAATACACACCCACCTACGTAATACACACCCTCCTCCGTAATACACACCCATCTACGTAATACACAACCACCTCCGTAATACACACCCACCTTCGTAATACACACCCACCCACGTAATACACACCCAACTACGTGATACACACCCACCCACGTAATCCACACCCACCTACGTAATACACACCTACCTACGTAATACACACACACACACACCTACGTAATACACAACCACCTACGTAATACACATCCACCTCCGTAATACACACACACACACACCTACCTACGTAATACCCACCCATCTACGTAATACACACCCACCTACGTAATACACACCCTCCTCCGTAATACACACTTATCTACGTAATACACACCCACCCATGTAATACACACCCACCTCCGTAATACACACCCACCTACCTACGTAATATAACACCCATCTACGTAATACACACCCACCCACGTAATACCAACACCCACGTACGTAATACACACCCACCTCCGCAATACACACCCACCTACCTACGTAATACACACCCATCTACGTAATACACACCCACCTACGTAATACACACCACCTTACTTAATACACACCCATCTACGTAATACACACCCATCTACGTAATACACACCCATCTACGTAATACACACCACCTTACTTAATACACATCCATCTCCGTAATACACACCCACACACGTAATACACACCCACCTACGTAATACACACCCACCTACGTAATACACACCCACCCACGTAATACACACCCACCCACGTAATACACACCCACCTACGTGATACCCACCCACCTCCGTAATACACACCCATCTACGCAATACACACCCAGCCACGTAATACACACTCACCTACCTACGTAATACAAACCCACCTACCTCCGTAATACACACCCATCTACGTAATACACACCCATCTACGTAATACACACCCATATACGTAATACACACCAACCTACCTACGTAATACACACCCACCTACCTACGTAATACACACCCACCTATGTAATACACACCAACCTACGTAATACACACCCACCTACCTACGTAATACACACCCACCTACGTAATACACACCACCTTACTTAATACACACCCATCTACGTAATACACACCCACCTACCTACGGAATACACACCCACCTACGTAATACACACCACCTTACTTAATACACACCCATCTACGTAATACACACCCACCTCCGTATTACACACCCACCTACCTACGTAATACACACCCACCTACGTAATACCCACCACCTTACTTAATACACACCCATCTACGTAATACACACCCACCTCCGTAATACACACCCACCTACCTACGTAATACACACCCATCTACGTACGTAATACACACCCACCCACGAAATACACACCCACCTACGTAATACACACCCACCTACGTAATACACATCCACCTCCGTAATATACACACACCTACTTACGTAATACCCACCCATCTACGTAATACACACCCACCTACGTAATACACACCCTCCTCCGTAATACACACCCATCTACGTAATACACACCCACCTCCGTAATACACACCCACCTACCTACGTAATACGCACCCATCTACGTAATACACACCCACCCACGTAATACCCACACCCACGTACGTAATACGTAATACACACCCATCTACGTAATACACACCCATCTACGTAATACACACCCACCTACCAACGTAATACACACCCACCTACCTACGTAATACACACCCACATACGTAATACACACCCACCTACGTAATACACACCACCTTACTTAATACACACCCATCTACGTAATACACACCGACCTCGTTAATACACACCCATCTACGTTATACACACCCACCTCCGTAATACACACCCACCTACGTAATACACACCCACCCACGTAATACACACCCATCTACGTAATACACACACATCTACGTAATACACACCCACCTACCTACGTAATACACACCCACTCACGTAAAACACACCTACCTACGTAATACACATCCATCTACGTAATACACACCCAACTCTGTAATACACACCCACCTATCTACGTAATACACACCCACCTACGTAATACACACCCACCTATCTACGTAATACACACCCACCTAAGTAATACACACCACCTTACTTAATACACACCCATCTACGTAATACACACCCACCTCCGTAATACACACCCACCTAACTACGTAAAACACACCCATCTACGTAATACACACCCACCTACGTAATACACACCCACCTACGTAATACACACCACCTTACTTAATACACACCCATCTCCGTAATACACACCAACCCATGTAATACACACCCACCTACGTAATACACACCCACCTACGTAATACACACCCACCCACGTAATACACACCCACCTACGTAATACACACCCACACACGTAATACACACCCACCTACGTGATACACACCCACCCACGTAATGCACACCCACCTACGTAATACACACCCACCTTCGTAATACACACCCACCCACGTAATACACACCCAACTACGTGATACACACCCACCCACGTAATCCACACCCACCTACGTAATACACACCTACCTACGTAATACACACACACACACCTACGTAATACACAACCACCTACGTAATACACATCCACCTCCGTAATACACACACACACCTACCTACGTAATACCCACCCATTTACGTAATACACACCCACCTACGTAATACACACCCTCCTCCGTAATACACACTTATCTACGTAATACACACCCACCCATGTAATACACACCCACCTCCGTAATACACACCCACCTACCTACGTAATATAACACCCATCTACGTAATACACACCCACCCACGTAATACCAACACCCACGTACGTAATACACACCCACCTCCGCAATACACACCCACCTACCTACGTAATACACACCCATCTACGTAATACACACCCACCTACGTAATACACACCACCTTACTTAATACACACCCATCTACGTAATACACACCCATCTACGTAATACACACCCATCTACGTAATACACACCACCTTACTTAATACACATCCATCTCCGTAATACACACCCACACACGTAATACACACCCACCTACGTAATACACACCCACCTACGTAATACACACCAACCCACTTAATACACACCCACCCACGTAATACACACCCACCTACGTGATACCCACCCACCTCCGTGATACACACCCATCTACGCAATACACACCCAGCCACGTAATACACACTCACCTACCTACGTAATACAAACCCACCTACCTCCGTAATACACACCCATCTACGTAATACACACCCATTTACGTAATACACACCCATATACGTAATACACACCAACCTACCTACGTAATACACACCCACCTACCTACGTAATACACACCCACCTATGTAATACACACCAACCTACGTAATACACACCCACCTACCTACGTAATACACACCCACCTACGTAATACACACCACCTTACTTAATACACACCCATCTACGTAATACACACCCACCTACCTACGGAATACACACCCACCTACGTAATACACACCACCTTACTTAATACACACCCATCTACGTAATACACACCCACCTCCGTATTACACACCCACCTACCTACGTAATACACACCCACCTACGTAATACCCACCACCTTACTTAATACACACCCATCTACGTAATACACACCCACCTCCGTAATACACACCCACCTACCTACGTAATACACACCCATCTACGTACGTAATACACACCCACCCACGAAATACACACCCACCTACGTAATACACACCCACCTACGTAATACACATCCACCTCCGTAATATACACACACCTACTTACGTAATACCCACCCATCTACGTAATACACACCCACCTACGTAATACACACCCTCCTCCGTAATACACACCCATCTACGTAATACACACCCACCCATGTAATACACACCCACCCACGTAATACCCACACCCACGTACGTAATACGTAATACACATCCACCTCCGTAATATACACACACCTACTAACGTAATACCCACCCATCTACGTAATACACACCCACCTACGTAATACACACCCTCCTACGTAAAACACACCCATCTACGTAATACACACCCATCTTCGTAATACACACCCACCTACCAACGTAATACACACCCACCTACCTACGTAATACACACCCACCCACGTAATACACACCACCTTACTTAATACACACCCATCCACGTAATACACACCGACCTCGTTAATACACACCCATCTACGTTATACACACCCACCTCCGTAATACACACCCACCTACGTAATACACACCCACCTACGTAATACACAACCATCTACGTAATACACACACATCTACGTAATACACACCCACCTACCTACATAATACACACCCACCCACGTAAAACACACCTACCTACGTAATACACATCCATCTACGTAATACACACCCAACTCCGTAATACACACCCACCTATCTACGTAATACACACCCACCTACGTAATACACACCCACCTATCTACGTAATACACACCCACCTACGTAATACACACCACCTTACTTAATACACACCCATCTACGTAATACACACCCACCTCCGTAATACACACCCACCTACCTACGTAAAACACACCCATCTACGTTATACACACCCACCTACGTAATACACACCCACCTACGTAATACACACCACCTTACTTAATACACACCCATCTACGTAATACACACCCACCTCCGTAATACACACCCACCTACCTACGTAATACACACCCATCTACGTAATACACATCCACCTCCGTAATATACACACACCTACTAACGTAATACCCACCCATCTACGTAATACACACCCACCTACGTAATACACACCCTCCTACGTAAAACACACCCATCTACGTAATACACACCCATCTACGTAATACACACCCACCTACCAACGTAATACACACCCACCTACCTACGTAATACACACCCACCCACGTAATACACACCACCTTACTTAATACACACCCATCCACGTAATACACACCGACCTCGTTAATACACACCCATCTACGTTATACACACCCACCTCCGTAATACACACCCACCTACGTAATACACACCCACCTACGTAATACACAACCATCTACGTAATACACACACATCTACGTAATACACACCCACCTACCTACATAATACACACCCACCCACGTAAAACACACCTACCTACGTAATACACATCCATCTACGTAATACACACCCAACTCCGTAATACACACCCACCTATCTACGTAATACACACCCACCTACGTAATACACACCCACCTATCTACGTAATACACACCCACCTACGTAATACACACCACCTTACTTAATACACACCCATCTACGTAATACACACCCACCTCCGTAATACACACCCACCTACCTACGTAATACACACCCACCTACCTACGTAATACACACCCACCTACCTACGTGATACACACCCACATATGTATTCCACACCCACCTACGTAATACACACCCACCTACCTACGTAATACACCCCCACCTACGTAATACACACCACCTTACTTAATACACACCCATCTACGTAATACACACCCACCTTCGTAATACACACCCACTTACGTAATACACACCCACCTACGTCATACACACCCATCTACGTAATACACACCTACCTACGTAATACAGACCCACCTACATAATACACACCACCTTACTTAATACACACCCATCTACGTAATACACACCCACCTACCTACGTATTACACACCCACCTACGTAATACACACCTACCTACGTAATACACATCCACCCACGTAATACACACCCACCTACGTAATGCACACCCACCTACGTAATACACACCACCTTACTTAATACACACCCATCTACGTAATACACACCCACCTCCGTAATACACACCCACTTACCTACGTAATACATACACACACACACCTACGTAATACACACCCACTTACGTAATACACACCACCTTACTTAATACACACCCATCTACGTAATACACACCAACCTCCGTATTACACACCCACCTACCCACGTAATACACACCCACCTACGTAATACACATCACTTTTTGTAATACACACCTATCTACGTAACACACCCACCTCCATAATACACACCCACCTACCTACGTAATACACACCCAGCTACGTACGTAATACACACCCATCTACGTAATACACACCCATCTACGTAATACACACCCACCTTCGTAATACACACCCAGCTACGTAATACATACCCATCTACGTAATACACACCCATCTTCGTAATACACACCACCTTACTTAATACACACCCATCTACGTAATACACACCCATCTACATAATACACACCCATTTACGTAATACACACCCAACCACGTAATACACATCCACCTACGTAATACACACCCACCTACGTAATACACACCCATTTACGTAATACACACCCATCTACGTAATACACACCTACCTACGAAATACACACCCACCTGCGTAATACACACCCATCTACGTAATACACACCCATCTACGTAATACACACCCATCTACGTAATACACACCTACCTACGTAATACACACCCGCCTACGTAATACACACTCACCTACGTTATACACACCCACCTACGTCATACACACCCACCTACGTAATACACACCCACCTCCGTAATACACACCCACCTACGTAATACACACCCATTTACGTAATACACATCCATCTACGTAATACACACCTACCTACGAAATACACACCCACCTGCGTAATACACACCCATCTACGTAATACACACCCATCTACGTAATACACACCCATCTACGTAATACACACCTACCTACATAATACAAACCCGCCTACGTAATACACACCCACCTACGTTATACACACCCACCTACGTCATACACACCCACCTACGTAATACACACCCACCTCCGTAATACACACCCACCTACGTAACACACACCCACCTACGTAATACACACCCACCTATGTAATACACACCCACCTACCTACGTAATACACACCCACCTACGTATTACACACCACCTTACTTAATACACACCCACCTACGTAATACACACCACCTTACTTAATACACACCCATCTACGTAATACACACCCACCTCCGTATTACACACCCACCTACCTACGTAATACACACCCACCTACGTAATACCCAGCACCTTACTTAATACACACCCATCTACGTAATACACACCCACCTCCGTAATACACACCCACCTACCTACGTAATACACACCCACCTATCTACGTAATACACACCCACCTACGTAATACACACCACCTTACTTAATACACACCCATCTACGTAATACACACCCACCTCCGTAATACACACCCACCTACCTACGTAAAACACACCCATCTACGTAATACACACCCACCTACGTAATACACACCCACCTACGTAATACACACCACCTTACTTAATACACACCCATCTACGTAATACACACCCACCTCCGTAATACATACCCACCTACCTACGTAATACACACCCATCTACGTAATACACACCCACCTACGTAATGCACACCACCTTACTTAATACACACCCATCTACGTAATACACACCCACCTCCGTAATACACACCTACCTACGTAATACACACCCATCTACGTAATACACACCCACCTACGTAATACACACCCACCTACGTAAAATGCACCCACCTACCTACGTAATACACACCCATCTACGTAATACACACCCAACCACGTAATACACACCCACCTACGTAATACACACCCACCTACGTAATACACACCCACCCACGTAATACACACCCACCCACGTAATACACACCCACCTACGTGATACCCACCCACCTCCGTAATACACACCCATCTACGCAATACACACCCAGCCACGTAATACACACTCACCTACCTACGTAATACAAACCCACCTACCTCCGTAATACACACCCATCTACGTAATACACACCCATCTACGTAATACACACCCATATACGTAATACACACCAACCTACCTACGTAATACACACCCACCTACCTACGTAATACACACCCACCTATGTAATACACACCAACCTACGTAATACACACCCACCTACCTACGTAATACACACCCACCTACGTAATACACACCACCTTACTTAATACACACCCATCTACGTAATACACACCCACCTACCTACGGAATACACACCCACCTACGTAATACACACCACCTTACTTAATACACACCCATCTACGTAATACACACCCACCTCCGTATTACACACCCACCTACCTACGTAATACACACCCACCTACGTAATACCCACCACCTTACTTAATACACACCCATCTACGTAATACACACCCACCTCCGTAATACACACCCACCTACCTACGTAATACACACCCATCTACGTACGTAATACACACCCACCCACGAAATACACACCCACCTACGTAATACACACCCACCTACGTAATACACATCCACCTCCGTAATATACACACACCTACTTACGTAATACCCACCCATCTACGTAATACACACCCACCTACGTAATACACACCCTCCTCCGTAATACACACCCATCTACGTAATACACACCCACCTCCGTAATACACACCCACCTACCTACGTAATACGCACCCATCTACGTAATACACACCCACCCACGTAATACCCACACCCACGTACGTAATACGTAATACACACCCACCTACGTAATACCCACCACCTTACTTAATACACAACCATCTACGTAATACACACCCACCTCCGTAATAAACACCCACCTACCTACGTAATACACACCCATCTACGTAATACACACCCACCCACGTAATACACACCTACCCACGTAATACCCACCCATCTACGTAATACATACCCACCTACGTAATACACACCCTCCTCCGTAATACACACCCATCTACGTAATGCACACCCATCCACGTAATACACACCCACCTCCGTAATACACACCCACCTACCTACGTAATACACACCCATCTACGTAAAACATACCCACCCACGTAATACCCACACCCACGTACGTAATACGTAATACACACCCATCTACGTAATACACACACACCTACCAACGTAATACACACACACCTACCTACGTAATACACACCCACCTACGTAATACACACCACCTTACTTAATACACACCCATCTACGTAATACACACCCACCTCCGTAATACAAACCCATCTACATTATACACACCCACCTCCGTAATACACACCCACCTACGTAATACACACCCACCTACGTAATACACACCCATCTACGTAATACACACCCATCTACGTAATACACACCCACCTACCTACGTAATACACACCCACCCACGTAATACACACCTACCTACGTAATACACATCCATCTACGTAATACACACCCAACTCCGTAATACACACCCACCTATCTACGTAATACACACCCACCTACGTAATACACACCCACCTATCTACGTAATACACACCCACCTACGTAATACACACCACCTTACTTAATACACACCCATCTACGTAATACACACCCACCAAAGTAAAACACACCCACCTACCTACGTAATACACACCCATCTACGTAATACACACCCACCTACGTAATACACACCCACCTACGTAATACACACCACCTTACTTAATACACACCCATCTACGTAATACACACCCACCTCCGTAATACACACCCACCTACCTACGTAATACACACCCATCTACGTAATACACACCCACCTACGTAATACACACCACCTTACTTAATACACACCCATCTACGTAATACACATCCACCTCCGTAATACACACCTACCTACGTAATACACACCCATCTACGTAATACACACCCACCTACGTAATACACACCCACCTACGTAATACACACCCACCTACCTACGTAATACACACCCATCTACGTAATACACACCCACCCTTGTAATACACACCCACCTACGTAATACACACCCACCTACGTAATAAACACCCACATACGTAATACACACCGAACTCCGTAATATACACACACCAACCTATGTAATTCACACCCATCTACGTTATACACACCCACCTACGTAATACACACCCACCTCCATAATACACACCCATCTAAGCAATACACACCCACCCACGTAATACACACCCACCTACCTACGTAATACACACCCACCTACGTAATACACACCCATCTACGTAATACACACACATCTACGTAATACACACCCACCTACCTACATAATACACACCCACCCACGTAAAACACACCTACCTACGTAATACACATCCATCTACGTAATACACACCCAACTCCGTAATACACACCCACCTATCTACGTAATACACACCCACCTACGTAATACACACCCACCTATCTACGTAATACACACCCACCTACGTAATACACACCCACCTCCGTAATACACACCCACCTACCTACGTAATACGCACCCATCTACGTAATACACACCCACCCACGTAATACCCACACCCACGTACGTAATACGTAATACACACCCATCTACGTAATACACACCCACCTACGTAATACACACCCACCTACGTAATACACACCCACCTACGTAATACACACCCACCTACGTAATACACACCCACCTCCGTAATATACACACACCAACCTACGTAATTCACACCCATCTACGTAATACACACCCACCTACGTAATACACACCCACCTCCGTAATACACACCCATCTAAGCAATACACACCCACCCACGTAATACACACCCACCTACCTACGTAATACAAACCCACCTACCTACGTAATACACACCCATCTACGTAATACTCACCCATCTACGTCATACACACCCATATACGTAATACACACCCACCTACGTAATACCCACCACCTTACTTAATACACACCCATCTACGTAATACACACCCACCTCCGTAATACACACCCACCTACCTACGTAATACACACCCATCTACGTACGTAATACACACCCACCCACGAAATACACACCCACCTACGTAATACACACCCACCTACGTAATACACATCCACCTCCGTAATATACACACACCTACTTACGTAATACCCACCCATCTACGTAATACACACCCACCTACGTAATACACACCCTCCTCCGTAATACACACCCATCTACGTAATACACAACCACCTCCGTAATACACACCCACCTTCGTAATACACACCCACCCACGTAATACACACCCAACTACGTGATACACACCCACCCACGTAATCCACACCCACCTACGTAATACACACCTACCTACGTAATACACACACACACACACCTACGTAATACACAACCACCTACGTAATACACATCCACCTCCGTAATACACACACACACACACCTACCTACGTAATACCCACCCATCTACGTAATACACACCCACCTACGTAATACACACCCTCCTCCGTAATACACACTTATCTACGTAATACACACCCACCCATGTAATACACACCCACCTCCGTAATACACACCCACCTACCTACGTAATATAACACCCATCTACGTAATACACACCCACCCACGTAATACCAACACCCACGTACGTAATACACACCCACCTCCGCAATACACACCCACCTACCTACGTAATACACACCCATCTACGTAATACACACCCACCTACGTAATACACACCACCTTACTTAATACACACCCATCTACGTAATACACACCCATCTACGTAATACACACCCATCTACGTAATACACACCACCTTACTTAATACACATCCATCTCCGTAATACACACCCACACACGTAATACACACCCACCTACGTAATACACACCCACCTACGTAATACACACCCACCCACGTAATACACACCCACCCACGTAATACACACCCACCTACGTGATACCCACCCACCTCCGTAATACACACCCATCTACGCAATACACACCCAGCCACGTAATACACACTCACCTACCTACGTAATACACACCCACCTACCTACGTAATATAACACCCATCTACGTAATACACACCCACCCACGTAATACCAACACCCACGTACGTAATACACACCCACCTCCGCAATACACACCCACCTACCTACGTAATACACACCCATCTACGTAATACACACCCACCTACGTAATACACACCACCTTACTTAATACACACCCATCTACGTAATACACACCCATCTACGTAATACACACCCATCTACGTAATACACACCACCTTACTTAATACACATCCATCTCCGTAATACACACCCATCTACGTAATACACACCCATATACGTAATACACACCAACCTACCTACGTAATACACACCCACCTACCTACGTAATACACACCCACCTATGTAATACACACCAACCTACGTAATACACACCCACCTACCTACGTAATACACACCCACCTACGTAATACACACCACCTTACTTAATACACACCCATCTACGTAATACACACCCACCTACCTACGGAATACACACCCACCTACGTAATACACACCACCTTACTTAATACACACCCATCTACGTAATACACACCCACCTCCGTATTACACACCCACCTACCTACGTAATACACACCCACCTACGTAATACCCACCACCTTACTTAATACACACCCATCTACGTAATACACACCCACCTCCGTAATACACACCCACCTACCTACGTAATACACACCCATCTACGTACGTAATACACACCCACCCACGAAATACACACCCACCTACGTAATACACACCCACCTACGTAATACACATCCACCTCCGTAATATACACACACCTACTTACGTAATACCCACCCATCTACGTAATACACACCCACCTACGTAATACACACCCTCCTCCGTACTACACACCCATCTACGTAATACACACCCACCCATGTAATACACACCCACCCACGTAATACCCACACCCACGTACGTAATACGTAATACACATCCACCTCCGTAATATACACACACCTACTAACGTAATACCCACCCATCTACGTAATACACACCCACCTACGTAATACACACCCTCCTACGTAAAACACACCCATCTACGTAATACACACCCATCTTCGTAATACACACCCACCTACCAACGTAATACACACCCACCTACCTACGTAATACACACCCACCCACGTAATACACACCACCTTACTTAATACACACCCATCCACGTAATACACACCGACCTCGTTAATACACACCCATCTACGTTATACACACCCACCTCCGTAATACACACCCACCTACGTAATACACACCCACCTACGTAATACACAACCATCTACGTAATACACACACATCTACGTAATACACACCCACCTACCTACATAATACACACCCACCCACGTAAAACACACCTACCTACGTAATACACATCCATCTACGTAATACACACCCAACTCCGTAATACACACCCACCTATCTACGTAATACACACCCACCTACGTAATACACACCCACCTATCTACGTAATACACACCCACCTACGTAATACACACCACCTTACTTAATACACACCCATCTACGTAATACACACCCACCTCCGTAATACACACCCACCTACCTACGTAAAACACACCCATCTACGTTATACACACCCACCTACGTAATACACACCCACCTACGTAATACACACCACCTTACTTAATACACACCCATCTACGTAATACACACCCACCTCCGTAATACACACCCACCTACCTACGTAATACACACCCATCTACGTAATACACATCCACCTCCGTAATATACACACACCTACTAACGTAATACCCACCCATCTACGTAATACACACCCACCTACGTAATACACACCCTCCTACGTAAAACACACCCATCTACGTAATACACACCCATCTACGTAATACACACCCACCTACCAACGTAATACACACCCACCTACCTACGTAATACACACCCACCCACGTAATACACACCACCTTACTTAATACACACCCATCCACGTAATACACACCGACCTCGTTAATACACACCCATCTACGTTATACACACCCACCTCCGTAATACACACCCACCTACGTAATACACACCCACCTACGTAATACACAACCATCTACGTAATACACACACATCTACGTAATACACACCCACCTACCTACATAATACACACCCACCCACGTAAAACACACCTACCTACGTAATACACATCCATCTACGTAATACACACCCAACTCCGTAATACACACCCACCTATCTACGTAATACACACCCACCTACGTAATACACACCCACCTATCTACGTAATACACACCCACCTACGTAATACACACCACCTTACTTAATACACACCCATCTACGTAATACACACCCACCTCCGTAATACACACCCACCTACCTACGTAAAACACACCCATCTACGTTATACACACCCACCCACGTAATACCCACACCCACGTACGTAATACGTAATACACACCCATCTACGTAATACACACCCACCTACGTAATACACACCCACCTACGTAATACACACCCACCTACGTAATACACACCCACCTACGTAATACACACCCACCTCCGTAATATACACACACCAACCTACGTAATTCACACCCATCTACGTAATACACACCCACCTACGTAATACACACCCACCTCCGTAATACACACCCATCTAAGCAATACACACCCACCCACGTAATACACACCCACCTACCTACGTGATACAAACCCACCTACCTACGTAATACACACCCATCTACGTAATACTCACCCATCTACGTAATACACACCCATATACGTAATACACACCCACCTACGTAATACCCACCACCTTACTTAATACACACCCATCTACGTAATACACACCCACCTCCGTAATACACACCCACCTACCTACGTAATACACACCCATCTACGTACGTAATACACACCCACCTACGAAATACACACCCACCTACGTAATACACACCCTCCTACGTAATACACATCCACCTCCGTAATATACACACACCTACTTACGTAATACCCACCCATCTACGTAATACACACCCACCTACGTAATACACACCCTCCTCCGTAATACACACCCATCTACGTAATACACAACCACCTCCGTAATACACACCCACCTATCTACGTAATACGCACCCATCTACGTAATACACACCCACCCACGTAATACCCACACCCACGTACGTAATACGTAATACACACCCATCTACGTAATACACACCCATCTACGTAATACACACCCACCTACCAACGTAATACACACCCACCTACCTACGTAATACACACCCACCTACGTAATACACACCCACCTACGTAATACACACCACCTTACTTAATACACACCCATCTACGTAATACACACCGACCTCGTTAATACACACCTATCTACGTTATACACACCCACCTACGTAATACACACCCACCTACGTAATACACACCCACCCACGTAATACACACCCATCTACGTAATACACACACATCTACGTAATACACACCCACCTACCTACGTAATACACACCCACCCACGTAAAACACACCTACCTACGTAATACACACCCATCTACGTAATACACACCGACCTCGTTAATACACACCCATCTACGTTATACACACCCACCTCCGTAATACACACCCACCTACGTAATACACACCCACCTATCTACGTAATACACACCCACCTACGTAATACACACCCACCTATCTACGTAATACACACCCACCTACGTAATACACACCACCTTACTTAATAAACACCCATCTACGTAATACACACCCACCTATCTACGTAATACACACCCACCTACGTAATACACACCACCTTACTTAATACACACCCATCTACGTAATACTCACCCATCTACGTAATACACACCCATATACGTAATACACACCCACCTACCTACGTAATACACACCCACCTACCTACGTAATACACACCCACCTACCTACGTGATACACACCCACATATGTATTCCACACCCACCTACGTAATACACACCCACCTACCTACGTAATACACCCCCACCTACGTAATACACACCACCTTACTTAATACACACCCATCTACGTAATACACACCCACCTTCGTAATACACACCCACTTACGTAATACACACCCACCTACGTCATACACACCCATCTACGTAATACACACCTACCTACGTAATACAGACCCACCTACATAATACACACCACCTTACTTAATACACACCCATCTACGTAATACACACCCACCTACCTACGTATTACACACCCACCTACGTAATACACACCTACCTACGTAATACACATCCACCCACGTAATACACACCCACCTACGTAATGCACACCCACCTACGTAATACACACCACCTTACTTAATACACACCCATCTACGTAATACACACCCACCTCCGTAATACACACCCACTTACCTACGTAATACACACACACACACACCTACGTAATACACACCCACTTACGTAATACACACCACCTTACTTAATACACACCCATCTACGTAATACACACCAACCTCCGTATTACACACCCACCTACCCACGTAATACACACCCACCTACGTAATACACATCACTTTTTGTAATACACACCTATCTACGTAACACACCCACCTCCATAATACACACCCACCTACCTACGTAATACACACCCAGCTACGTACGTAATACACACCCATCTACGTAATACACACCCATCTACGTAATACACACCCACCTTCGTAATACACACCCAGC
Source organism: Chirona hameri (assembly GCA_036785665.1). Lineage (NCBI taxonomy): Eukaryota > Metazoa > Arthropoda > Thecostraca > Balanomorpha > Balanidae > Chirona > Chirona hameri. Next base: position 110,683 of record JAXIVJ010000172.1, read on the forward strand.
TACGTAATACATACCCATCTACGTAATACACACCCATCTTCGTAATACACACCACCTTACTTAATACACACCCATCTACGTAATACACACCCATCTACATAATACACACCCATTTACGTAATACACACCCAACCACGTAATACACATCCACCTACGTAATACACACCCACCTACGTAATACACACCCATTTACGTAATACACACCCATCTACGTAATACACACCTACCTACGAAATACACACCCACCTGCGTAATACACACCCATCTACGTAATACACACCCATCTACGTAATACACACCCATCTACGTAATACACACCTACCTACGTAATACACACCCGCCTACGTAATACACACCCACCTACGTTATACACACCCACCTACGTCATACACACCCACCTACGTAATACACACCCACCTCCGTAATACACACCCACCTACGTAATACACACCCATTTACGTAATACACATCCATCTACGTAATACACACCTACCTACGAAATACACACCCACCTGCGTAATACACACCCATCTACGTAATACACACCCATCTACGTAATACACACCCATCTACGTAATACACACCTACCTACATAATACAAACCCGCCTACGTAATACACACCCACCTACGTTATACACACCCACCTACGTCATACACACCCACCTACGTAATACACACCCACCTCCGTAATACACACCCACCTACGTAACACACACCCACCTACGTAATACACACCCACCTATGTAATACACACCCACCTACCTACGTAATACACACCCACCTACGTATTACACACCACCTTACTTAATACACACCCACCTACGTAATACACACCACCTTACTTAATACACACCCATCTACGTAATACACACCCACCTCCGTATTACACACCCACCTACCTACGTAATACACACCCACCTACGTAATACCCAGCACCTTACTTAATACACACCCATCTACGTAATACACACCCACCTCCGTAATACACACCCACCTACCTACGTAATACACACCCACCTATCTACGTAATACACACCCACCTACGTAATACACACCACCTTACTTAATACACACCCATCTACGTAATACACACCCACCTCCGTAATACACACCCACCTACCTACGTAAAACACACCCATCTACGTAATACACACCCACCTACGTAATACACACCCACCTACGTAATACACACCACCTTACTTAATACACACCCATCTACGTAATACACACCCACCTCCGTAATACATACCCACCTACCTACGTAATACACACCCATCTACGTAATACACACCCACCTACGTAATGCACACCACCTTACTTAATACACACCCATCTACGTAATACACACCCACCTCCGTAATACACACCTACCTACGTAATACACACCCATCTACGTAATACACACCCACCTACGTAATACACACCCACCTACGTAAAATGCACCCACCTACCTACGTAATACACACCCATCTACGTAATACACACCCAACCACGTAATACACACCCACCTACGTAATACACACCCACCTACGTAATACACACCCACCCACGTAATACACACCCACCCACGTAATACACACCCACCTACGTGATACCCACCCACCTCCGTAATACACACCCATCTACGCAATACACACCCAGCCACGTAATACACACTCACCTACCTACGTAATACAAACCCACCTACCTCCGTAATACACACCCATCTACGTAATACACACCCATCTACGTAATACACACCCATATACGTAATACACACCAACCTACCTACGTAATACACACCCACCTACCTACGTAATACACACCCACCTATGTAATACACACCAACCTACGTAATACACACCCACCTACCTACGTAATACACACCCACCTACGTAATACACACCACCTTACTTAATACACACCCATCTACGTAATACACACCCACCTACCTACGGAATACACACCCACCTACGTAATACACACCACCTTACTTAATACACACCCATCTACGTAATACACACCCACCTCCGTATTACACACCCACCTACCTACGTAATACACACCCACCTACGTAATACCCACCACCTTACTTAATACACACCCATCTACGTAATACACACCCACCTCCGTAATACACACCCACCTACCTACGTAATACACACCCATCTACGTACGTAATACACACCCACCCACGAAATACACACCCACCTACGTAATACACACCCACCTACGTAATACACATCCACCTCCGTAATATACACACACCTACTTACGTAATACCCACCCATCTACGTAATACACACCCACCTACGTAATACACACCCTCCTCCGTAATACACACCCATCTACGTAATACACACCCACCTCCGTAATACACACCCACCTACCTACGTAATACGCACCCATCTACGTAATACACACCCACCCACGTAATACCCACACCCACGTACGTAATACGTAATACACACCCACCTACGTAATACCCACCACCTTACTTAATACACAACCATCTACGTAATACACACCCACCTCCGTAATAAACACCCACCTACCTACGTAATACACACCCATCTACGTAATACACACCCACCCACGTAATACACACCTACCCACGTAATACCCACCCATCTACGTAATACATACCCACCTACGTAATACACACCCTCCTCCGTAATACACACCCATCTACGTAATGCACACCCATCCACGTAATACACACCCACCTCCGTAATACACACCCACCTACCTACGTAATACACACCCATCTACGTAAAACATACCCACCCACGTAATACCCACACCCACGTACGTAATACGTAATACACACCCATCTACGTAATACACACACACCTACCAACGTAATACACACACACCTACCTACGTAATACACACCCACCTACGTAATACACACCACCTTACTTAATACACACCCATCTACGTAATACACACCCACCTCCGTAATACAAACCCATCTACATTATACACACCCACCTCCGTAATACACACCCACCTACGTAATACACACCCACCTACGTAATACACACCCATCTACGTAATACACACCCATCTACGTAATACACACCCACCTACCTACGTAATACACACCCACCCACGTAATACACACCTACCTACGTAATACACATCCATCTACGTAATACACACCCAACTCCGTAATACACACCCACCTATCTACGTAATACACACCCACCTACGTAATACACACCCACCTATCTACGTAATACACACCCACCTACGTAATACACACCACCTTACTTAATACACACCCATCTACGTAATACACACCCACCAAAGTAAAACACACCCACCTACCTACGTAATACACACCCATCTACGTAATACACACCCACCTACGTAATACACACCCACCTACGTAATACACACCACCTTACTTAATACACACCCATCTACGTAATACACACCCACCTCCGTAATACACACCCACCTACCTACGTAATACACACCCATCTACGTAATACACACCCACCTACGTAATACACACCACCTTACTTAATACACACCCATCTACGTAATACACATCCACCTCCGTAATACACACCTACCTACGTAATACACACCCATCTACGTAATACACACCCACCTACGTAATACACACCCACCTACGTAATACACACCCACCTACCTACGTAATACACACCCATCTACGTAATACACACCCACCCTTGTAATACACACCCACCTACGTAATACACACCCACCTACGTAATAAACACCCACATACGTAATACACACCGAACTCCGTAATATACACACACCAACCTATGTAATTCACACCCATCTACGTTATACACACCCACCTACGTAATACACACCCACCTCCATAATACACACCCATCTAAGCAATACACACCCACCCACGTAATACACACCCACCTACCTACGTAATACACACCCATCTACGTAATACACAACCATCTACGTAATACACACCCATATACGTAATACACACCCACCTACCTACGTAATACACACCCACCTACCTACGTAATACACACCCACAAATGTAATACACACCCACCTACGTAATACACACCCACCTACCTACGGAATACACACCCACCTACGTAATACACACCACCTTACTTAATACACACCCATCTAAGTAATACACACCCACCTACCTACGTAATACACACCCACCTACCTACGTAATACACCCCCACCTACGTAATACACACCACCTTACTTAATACACACCCATCTACGTAATACACACCCACCTTCGTAATACACACCCACTTACGTAATACACACCCACCACGTCATACACACCCATCTACGTAATACACACCTACCTACGTAATACACACCCACCTACATAATACACACCACCTTACTTAATACACACCCATCTACGTAATACACACCCACCTACCTACGTATTACACACCCACCTACGTAATACACACCTACCTACGTAATACACACCCACCCACGTAATACACACCCACCTACGTAATACACACCCACCTACGTAATACACACCACCTTACTTAATACACACCCATCTACGTAATACACACCCACCTCCGTAATACACACCCACTTACCTACGTCATACACATCCATCTACGTAATACACACACACCTACGTAATACACACCCACTAACGTTATACACACCACCTTACTTAATACACACCCATATACGTAATACACACCCACCTCCGTATTACACACCCACCTACCCACGTAATACACACCCACCTACGTAATACACACCACCTTATTTAATACACACCTATCTACGTAACACACCCACCTCCATAATACACACCCACCTACCTACGTAATACACACCCAGCTACGTACGTAATACACACCCATCTACGTAATACACACTTATCTACGTAATACACACCCACCTACGTAATACACACCCAGCTACGTAATACATACCCATCTTCGTAATACACACCACCTTACTTAATACACACCCATCTACGTAATACACACCCACCTCCGTAATAAACACCCACCTACCTACGTAATACACACCCATCTACGTAATACACACCCACCCACGTAATACACACCTACCCACGTAATACCCACCCATCTACGTAATACATACCCACCTACGTAATACACACCCTCCTCCGTAATACACACCCATCTACGTAATGCACACCCATCCACGTAATACACACCCACCTCCGTAATACACACCCACCTACCTACGTAATACACACCCATCTACGTAATACATACCCACCCACGTAATACCCACACCCACGTACGTAATACGTAATACACACCCATCTACGTAATACACACACACCTACCAACGTAATACACACACACCTACCTACGTAATACACACCCACCTACGTAATACACACCACCTTACTTAATACACACCCATCTACGTAATACACACCCACCTCCGTAATACAAACCCATCTACGTTATACACACCCACCTCCGTAATACACACCCACCTACGTAATACACACCCACCTACGTAATACACACCCATCTACGTAATACACACCCATCTACGTAATACACACCCACCTACCTACGTAATACACACCCACCCACGTAATACACACCTACCTACGTAATACACATCCATCTACGTAATACACACCCAACTCCGTAATACACACCCACCTATCTACGTAATACACACCCACCTACGTAATACACACCCACCTATCTACGTAATACACACCCACCTACGTAATACACACCACCTTACTTAATACACACCCATCTACGTAATACACACCCACCAAAGTAAAACACACCCACCTACCTACGTAATACACACCCATCTACGTAATACACACCCACCTACGTAATACACACCCACCTACGTAATACACACCACCATACTTAATACACACCCATCTACGTAATACACACCCACCTCCGTAATACACACCCACCTACCTACGTAATACACACCCATCTACGTAATACACACCCACCTACGTAATACACACCACCTTACTTAATACACACCCATCTACGTAATACACATCCACCTCCGTAATACACACCTACCTACGTAATACACACCCATCTACGTAATACACACCCACCTACGTAATACACACCCACCTACGTAATACACACCCACCTACCTACGTAATACACACCCATCTACGTAATACACACCCACCCTTGTAATACACACCCACCTACGTAATACACACCCACCTACGTAATAAACACCCACATACGTAATACACACCGAACTCCGTAATATACACACACCAACCTACGTAATTCACACCCATCTACGTTATACACACCCACCTACGTAATACACACCCACCTCCATAATACACACCCATCTAAGCAATACACACCCACCCACGTAATACACACCCACCTACCTACGTAATACACACCCATCTACGTAATACACAACCATCTACGTAATACACACCCATATACGTAATACACACCCACCTACCTACGTAATACACACCCACCTACCTACGTAATACACACCCACAAATGTAATACACACCCACCTACGTAATACACACCCACCTACCTACGGAATACACACCCACCTACGTAATACACACCACCTTACTTAATACACACCCATCTAAGTAATACACACCCACCTACCTACGTAATACACACCCACCTACCTACGTAATACACCCCCACCTACGTAATACACACCACCTTACTTAATACACACCCATCTACGTAATACACACCCACCTTCGTAATACACACCCACTTACGTAATACACACCCACCTACGTCATACACACCCATCTACGTAATACACACCTACCTACGTAATACACACCCACCTACATAATACACACCACCTTACTTAATACACACCCATCTACGTAATACACACCCACCTACCTACGTATTACACACCCACCTACGTAATACACACCTACCTACGTAATACACACCCACCCACGTAATACACACCCAACTACGTAATACACACCCACCTACGTAATACACACCACCTTACTTAATACACACCCATCTACGTAATACACACCCACCTCCGTAATACACACCCACTTACCTACGTCATACACATCCATCTACGTAATACACACACACCTACGTAATACACACCCACTAACGTTATACACACCACCTTACTTAATACACACCCATATACGTAATACACACCCACCTCCGTATTACACACCCACCTACCCACGTAATATACACCCACCTACGTAATACACACCACCTTATTTAATACACACCTATCTACGTAACACACCCACCTCCATAATACACACCCACCTACCTACGTAATACACACCCAGCTACGTACGTAATACACACCCATCTACGTAATACACACTTATCTACGTAATACACACCCACCTACGTAATACACACCCAGCTACGTAATACATACCCATCTTCGTAATACACACCACTTTACTTAATACACACCCATCTACGTAATACACACCCATCTACATAATACACACTCATCTACGTAATACACACCCACCCTTGTAATACACATCCACCTACGTAATACACACCCACCTACGTAATACACACCCATTTACGTAATACACACCCATCTACGTAATACACACCTACCTACGTAATACACACCCACCTACGTAATACACACTTATCTACGTAATACACACCCATCTACGTAATACACACCCATCTACGTAATACACACCTACCTACGTAATACACACCCACCTACGTAATACACACCCACCTACGTAATACACACCCACCTACGTAATACACACCCACCTACGTAATACACTCCCACCTCCGTAATACAGACCCACCTACGTAATACACACCCACCTACGTAATACACACCCACCTACGTAATACACACCCACCTATGTAATACTATTTGTATTTGTATTTGTATTTGACGTTGGACCCCATCCACGCCGAAGCGGGCTATTCCGGAGCCACATACAAGCATGGACAACACGAATGGTACACTCATCCTAATATAAAATGAAGACAGTTTCACTACAGCACATACTCCCATACAGCACATACTTCAATACTCTCACATACACATTACATCACATACACTGCAATGCTCTCACACGCACATTACATTATATACATCAGGCTACTCTGGTTGAGGCATGTTCTGTATCGCTCTTTTGAATGCGGGCATGGCTGAGTGACGTGTCGCTAAAGGCAGCTCATTGTAATTTTGCACAACATGATATAGAAATCGGCGCTTGCCAGCCTCTGTCCTCACGCGTGGAAGGGCCAGGTCAGAGTTCTGTCGCGTAGAGCGGGAGCGGAGATCAGAATTGACATGAAGCTGGGAAGCAAGAGCCTGTGGTTCCCCGGTGTTTCGAATTTTGTGTAGTAGATTTAGGGAGTGCTGTCTGTATAGCTGCTGGGCAGTGGGCCAGCCAAGCTCAGCTCGCACGTCAGAGATGTGATCAAATTTACGTTTGCCAGATATGACACGAAGGGCAAAATTTAGAATTTTGTCAAGGCGTTGTATGTTCCTCTGCGAGCCATTGCCAAATACTGCTAAACAGTACCGAACGTGTGAAACGACCAAGGCATTTACAAGAAGTGGCAACAGCTCGCGGGGGATGCTGTGCCGCACGTGCGATAGCCCAATGAGGATACCACTACATTTTTTTACCAGGGAAGACACGTGTGAGTCCCATGTGAAGTGCTTATCAAACAGAACACCTAAATTTTTGACGTATGGGCTCTCTTGTACTATGTCTTCGCGGAACTGAACAGCAACAGGGTAAAGGTCGCGACAATTTTGGCGGGATCCGAACGCTATTAATTCGGTCTTGCTTGTATTTACTTTGAGACCATGAGAGTGAAACCAGGTATCAAGTGCACTCAGGGTGTCCTCCAATTTACTGACCAGATCATTGAGTTGGTGTTTTTTGCCGGATAACAAAATTTGAGTGTCATCAGCGTACTGGACCACATGAGCATCCCCCGCGAACAGGCACATATCGTTAGCGAATATTTGAAAAAGTAAAGGCCCAAGAGACGAGCCTTGAAAAACTCCGATAGAGTTGGGGAGAGGCCTGGAGAAATGAAGGTTCCCACTCCCATCAGCCGTACAGACAGACTGAGTGTGACCGCAGAGGTATGATGTAAACCAGGTGGGATCGATGTTATATGTACGTAGTTTAGAGAGGAGCATAGAATGGTCGATGACATCGAAGCACTTGGATAAATCGAGGAGACAGAGAAGGGTGAGTTCCTGGTGGTCAATAGCCGAAAGGATGTGATCAGAAACAGTCAGAAGGGCGGTCTCAGTAGAGAGCAGGGAGCGGAACCCGTGCTGGGATGAGGAGAACAGGTGGTTATCCGACATGTATGAGTAAAGCTGACGTTGCACAATACGCTCAATGAGCTTTGGGAAGGCAGATACAATGGAGATAGGGCGAAAATTGGAAGCTTCGGACTGGCTGCCGGCTTTGTGTATTGGATGAATAATGGAATGTTTCCAGGGCGCTGGGTATTCGCCGGAAGATAGGCTAGTATTGATGATATGGAGTAAAACGGAGCCGATAGCAGCAAAGCAAAGCTTTATTACCTGAATAGAGATGCCGTCAGCACCACAGGCCCCTGAATTTTTCATTGAGTTGAGGAAGGACCGGAGAGCGGACAGAGAGATAGGCTGTAGTTTGAAGGCACATGTGCCGACACGAGGTAGACGGACAGGGAGAGAGGGGGGCTCACCCCTGGCCCGGACCTCACTCGCAACCCGGGGACCAACGCCCACAAAGTACTGGTTTAGCTCGTCAGGGGTGGCCTCTGGCACGATGCGGTCGGCAGACTTCTTGCCCGCTATGATTTGACGTACATTCCGAAATATGGTGGTAGGACCCAGCTCACGCACTCTCCTGGCGATGTCCTGCCTTGTGTCGTGACGAATGGCAGAACGGACCTGTTTGTTAAGCGCAATGAACTCAGGGGTCCTACCACTATGGACAAGAAGTCTGCGACGCTGTGCCATCAGGTTGCGAGTGGTGTCAGATACAGGGGGAGCGGAAGGGTTACGAATTTTGATACGTTTTAGAGGTGCGTGATGGTCGAGGATGGGGAGGAGACAATTTATGAATGCAGACCACTGGTCTGACACTTCCACGCGTGAGAACACTCCACTCCAGTCAGTGGCTCTGAGAGCAGCGTGAAAAGCCGATATATTAATGCGATGTAGGCGCCTAGATGAGACGAAAATCGGCTTACGGCGAGGCTTGGGGATGGACAATTTAGCTTGGATGATACAGTGATCACTATAGGGACATGGACAGACAGATACGTCACTCAAAAAGTTTCCCGTATTGGACACAAACACATCAAGTAGAGATCCAGACTCGTATGTGGGACTAGTCACGTGCTGGTGCAGGGCCAGGCTGTCTAGGAACTGATTAAATCTCGATTTACATATATCGTTGTCGGACGCTAGAAGGTTGCAGTTAAGGTCGCCAGTTATTACAATATTGTCAGTGGACGAAAGAAACACGCGTTGCACTTGAGTTTCAAGAAAATCGAGGTCGGCTGATATGGCGGCTACGTTACGTTATATACGTTAATACACACTACGTTAATACACACCCACCTACCTACGTAACACACACCCACCTACGTATGACACACCACCTTACTTAATACACACCCATCTACGTAATACACACCCACCTACCTACGTAATACACACCCACCTACGTAATACACACCACTTTACTTAATACACACCCATCTACGTAATACACACCCACCCACCTACGTAATACACACCACCTTACTTAATACACACCCATCTACGTAATACACACCCACCTCCGTAATACACACACACCTACCTAACACACACCACCTTACTTAATACACACCCATCTACGTAATACACACCCACCTACCCACGTAATACACACCCACCTACGTAATACACACCCACCTACGTAATACACACCCACCTACGTAATACACACCCACCTACCTACGTAATACACACCCATATACGTAATACACACCCACCTACCTACGTAATACACACCCATCTACGTAATACACACCCACCTACGTAATACACACCCATCTACGTAATACACACCCATCTACGTAATACACACCCATCTACGTAATACACACCACCTTACTTAATACACATCCATCTCCGTAATACACACCCACACACGTTATACACACCCACCTACGTAATACACATCCACCTACGTAATACACACCCAACCACGTAATACACACCCACCCACGTAATACACACCCACCTACGTGATACCCACCCACCTCCGTAATACACACCCATCTACGCAATACACACCCAGCCACGTAATACACACTCACCTACCTACGTAATACAAACCCACCTACCTACGTAATACACACTAACCTATGTAATACACACCAACCTACGTAAAACACACCCACCTACCTACGTAATACACACCCACCTACGTAATACACACCACCTTACTTAATACACACCCATCTACGTAAAACACACCCACCTACCTACGGAATACACACCCACCTACGTAATACACACCACCTTACTTAATACACACCCATCTACGTAATACACACCCACCTCCGTATTACACACCCACCTACCTACGTAATACACACCCACCTACGTAATACCCACCACCTTACTTAATACACACCCATCTACGTAATACACACCCACCTCCGTAATACACACCCACCTACCTACGTAATACACACCCATCTACGTACGTAATACAAACCCACCCACGAAATACACACCCACCTACGTAATACACACCCATCTACATAATACACATCCACCTCCGTAATATACACACACCTACTTACGTAATACCCACCCATCTACGTAATACACACCCACCTACGAAATACACACCCTCCTCCGTAATACACACCCATCTACGTAATACACACCCACCCATGTAATACACACCCACCTCCGTAATACACACCCACCTACCTACGTAATACGCACCCATCTACGTAATACACACCCACCCACGTAATACCCACACCCACGTACGTAATACGTAATACACACCCATCTACGTAATACACACCCATCTACGTAATACACACCCACCTACCAACGTAATACACACCCACCTACCTACGTAATACACACCCACCTACGTAATCCACACCACCTTACTTAATACACACCCATCTACGTAATACACACCGACCTCGTTAATACACACCCATCTACGTTATGCACACCCACATCCGTAATACACACCCACCTACGTAATACACACCCACCTACGTAATACACACCCATCTACGTAATACACACACATCTACGTAATACACACCCACCTACCTACGTAAAACACACCCACCCACGTAAAACACACCTACCTACGTAATATACATCCATCTACGTAATACACACCCAACTCCGTAATACACACCCACCTATCTACGTAATACACAGCCACCTACGTAATACACACCCACCTATCTACGTAATACACACCCACCTACGTAATACACACCACCTTACTTAATACACACCCATCTACGTAATACACACCCACCTCCGTAATACACACCCACCTACCTACGTAAAACACACCCATCTACGTAATACACACCCACCTACGTAATACACACCCACCTACGTAATACACACCACCTTACTTAATACACACCCATCTACGTAATACACACCCACCTCCGTAATACACACCCACCTACCTACGTAATACACACCCATCTACGTAATACACATCCACCTACGTAATACACACCCACCTACGTAATACACACCCAGCTACGTAATACATACCCATCTACGTAATACACACCCATCTTCGTAATACACACCACCTTACTTAATACACACCCATCTACGTAATACACACCCATCTACATAATACACACCCATCTACGTAATACACACCCAACCACGTAATACACATCCACCTACGTAATACACACCCACCCACGTAATACACACCCATTTACGTAATACACACCCATCTACGTAATACACACCTACCTACGAAATACACACCCACCTGCTTAATACACACCCATCTACGTAATACACACCCATCTACGTAATACACACCCATCTACGTAATACACACCTACCTACGTAATACACACCCGCCTACGTAATACACACCCACCTACGTTATACACACCCACCTACGTCATACACACCCACCTACGTAATACACACCCACCTCCGTAATACACACCCACCTACGTAATACACACCCACCTACGTAATACACACCCACCTATGTAATACACACCCACCTACCTACGTAATACACACCCACCTACGTATTACACACCACCTTACTTAATACACACCCATCTACGTAATACACACCCACCTACCTACGTAATACACACCCACCTACCAACGTAATACACACCCACCTACGTAATACACACCACTTTACTTAATACACACCCATCTACGAAATACACACCCACCCACCTACGTAATACACACCACCTTACATAATACACACCCATCTACGTAATACACACCCACCTCCGTAATACACACACTTCTACGTAACACAAACCACCTTACTTAATACACACCCATCTACGTAATACACACCCACCTCCGTAATACACACCTACCTACGTAATACACACATATCTACGTAATACACACCCACCTACGTAATACACACCCACCTACGTAATACGCACCCACCTACCTACGTAATACACACCCATCTACGTAATACACACCCACCCACGTAATACACACCCACCTACGTAATACACACCCACCTACGTAATACACACCCACCTACGTAATACACACCCACCTACGTAATACACACCCACCTCCGTAATATACACACACCAACCTACGTAATTCACACCCATCTACGTAATACACACCCACCTACGTAATACACACCCACCTCCGTAATACACACCCATCTAAGCAATACACACCCACCCACGTAATACACACCCACCTACCTACGTAATACAAACCCACCTACCTACGTAATACACACCCATCTACGTAATACACACCCATATACGTAATACACACCCACCTACCTACGTAATACACACCCACCTACCTACGTAATACACACCCACATATGTAATACACACCCACCTACGTAATACACACCCACCTACCCACGTAATACACACCCACCTACGTAATACACACCACCTTACTTAATACACACCCATCTATGTAATACACACCCACCTACCTACGTAATACACACCCACCTACCTACGTAATACACCCCCACCTACGTAATACACACCACCTTACTTAATACACACCCATCTACGTAATACACACCCACCTTCGTAATACACACCCATCTACGTAATACACACCCACCTTCGTAATACACACCCACTTACGTAATACACACCCACCTACGTCATAGACACCCATCTACGTAATACACACCTACCTACGTAATACAGACCCACCTACATAATACACACCACCTTACTTAATACACACCCATCTACGTAATACACACCCACCTACCTACGTATTACACACCCACCTACGTAATAAACACCTACCTACGTAATACACATCCACCCACGTAATACACACCCACCTACGTAATACACACCCACCTAGGTAATACACACCACCTTACATAATACACACCCATCTACGTAATACACACCCACCTCCGTAATACACACCCACTTACTTACGTAATACACACACACACCTACGTAATACACACCCACTTACGTAATATACACCACCTTATTAATACACACCCATCTACGTAATACACACCCACCTCCGTATTACACACCCACCTACCCACGTAATACACACCCACCTACGTAATACACATCACCTTATTTAATACACACCTATCTACGTAACACACCCACCTCCATAATACACACCCAGCTACCTACGTAATACACACCCGGCTACGTACGTAATAAACACCCATCTACGTAATACACACCCATCTACGTAATACACACCCACCTACGTAATACACACCCAGCTACGTAATACGTACCCATCTACGTAATACACACCCATCTTCGTAATACACACCACCTTACTTAATACACACCCATCCACGTAATACACACCCATCTACATAATACACACCCATCTACGTAATACACACCCAACCACGTAATACACATCCACCTACGTAATACACACCCACCCACGTAATACACACCCATTTACGTAATACACACCCATCTACGTAATACACACCTACCTACGAAATACACACCCACCTGCTTAATACACACCCATCTACGTAATACACACCCATCTACGTAATACACACCCATCTACGTAATACACACCTACCTACGTAATACACACCCGCCTACGTAATACACACCCACCTACGTTATACACACCCACCTACGTCATACACACCCACCTACGTAATACACACCCACCTCCGTAATACACACCCACCTACGTAATACACACCCACCTACGTAATACACACCCACCTATGTAATACACACCCACCTACCTACGTAATACACACCCACCTACGTATTACACACCACCTTACTTAATACACACCCATCTACGTAATACACACCCACCTACCTACGTAATACACACCCACCTACCAACGTAATACACACCCACCTACGTAATACACACCACTTTACTTAATACACACCCATCTACGAAATACACACCCACCCACCTACGTAATACACACCACCTTACATAATACACACCCATCTACGTAATACACATCCACCTCCGTAATACACACACTTCTACGTAACACAAACCACCTTACTTAATACACACCCATCTACGTAATACACACCCACCTACCTACGTAATACACACCCATCTATGTAATACACACCCACCTACGTAATACACACCCATCTACGTAATACACACCCATCTACGTAATACACACCACCTTACTTAATACACCCATCTACGTAATACACACCCACCCACGTAATACACACCCACCTACGTAATACACACCCACCAACGTAATATACACCCACCTACGTAATACACACCCACCTACCTACGTAATACACACCCATCTACGTAATACACACCCACCTACCTACGTAATACACACCCATCTACGTAATACACACCCACCTACGTAATACACACCCATCTACGTAATACACACCCATCTACGTAATACACACCCATCTACTTAATACACATCACCTTACTTAATACACACCCATCTCCGTAATACACACCCACCCATGTAATACACACCCACCTACGTAATACACACCCACCTACGTAATACACACCCACCCACGTAATACACACCCACCTAAGTAATACACACCCACCCACGTAATACACACCCACCTACGTGATACACACCCACCCACGTAATACACACCCACCTACGTAATACACACCCACCTTCGTAATACACACCCACCCACGTAATACACACCCAACTACGTGATACACACCCACCCACGTAATCCACACCCACCTACGTAATACACACCTACCTACGTAATACACACACACACACCTACGTAATACACAACCACCTACGTAATACACATCCACCTCCGTAATACACACACACCTACCTACGTAACACCCACCCATCTACGTAATACACACCCACCTACGTAATACACACCCTCCTCCGTAATACACACTTATCTACGTAATACACACCCACCCATGTAATACACACCCACCTCCGTAATACACACCCACCTACCTACGTAATATAACACCCATCTACGTAATACACACCCACCCACGTAATACCAACACCCACGTACGTAATACACACCCATCTACGTAATACACACCCACCTACCAACGTAATACACACCCACCCACATACGTAATACACACCCACCTACGTAATACACACCACCTTACTTAATACACACCCATCTACGTAATACACACCCACCTCCGCAATACACACCCACCTACCTACGTAATACACACCCATCTACGTAATACACACCCACCTACGTAATACACACCACCTTACTTAATACACACCCATCTACGTAATACACACACATCTACGTAATACACACCCATCTACGTAATACACACCACCTTACTTAATACACATCCATCTCCGTAATACACACCCACACACGTAATACACACCCACCTACGTAATACACACCCACCTACGTAATACACACCCACCCACGTAATAAACACCCACCCACGTAATACACACCCACCTACGTGATACCCACCCACCTCCATAATACACACCCATCTACGCAATACACACCCAGCCACGTAATACACACTCACCTACCTACGTAATACAAACCCACCTACCTACGTAATACACACCCATATACGTAATACACACCCACCTACCTACGTAATACACACCCACCTACCTACGTAATACACACCCACCTATGTAATACACACCAACCTACGTAATACACACCCACCTACCTACGTAATACACGCCCACCTACGTAATACACACCACCTTACTTAATACACACCCATCTACGTAATACACACCCAACTACCTACGGAATACACACCCACCTACGTAATACACACCACCTTACTTAATACACACCCATCTACGTAATACACACCCACCTCCGTATTACACACCCACCTACCTACGTAATACACACCCACCTACGTAATACCCACCACCTTACTTAATACATACCCATCTACGTAATACACACCCACCTCCGTAATACACACCCACCTACCTACGTAATACACACCCATCTACGTACGTAATACACACCCACCCACGAAATACACGCCCACCTACGTAATACACACCCACCTACGTAATACACATCCACCTCCGTAATATACACACACCTACTTACGTAATACCCACCCATCTACGTAATACACACCCACCTACGTAATACACACCCTCCTCCGTAATACACACCCATCTACGTAATACACACCCACCTCCGTAATACACACCCACCTACCTACGTAATACGCACCCATCTACGTAATACACACCCACCCACGTAATACCCACACCCACGTACGTAATACGTAATACACACCCATCTACGTAATACACACCCATCTACGTAATACACACCCACCTACCAACGTAATACACACCCACCTACCTACGTAATACACACCCACCTACGTAATACACACCCACCTACGTAATACACACCACCTTACTTAATACACACCCATCTACGTAATACACACCGACCTCGTTAATACACACCCATCTACGTTATACACACCCACCTCCGTAATACACACCCACCTACGTAATACACACCCACCCACGTAATACACACCCATCTACGTAATACACACACATCTACGTAATACACACCCACCTACCTACGTAATACACACCCACCCACGTAAAACACACCTACCCACGTAATACACATCCATCTACGTAATACACACCCAACTCTGTAATACACACCCACCTATCTACGTAATACACACCCACCTACGTAATACACACCCACCTATCTACGTAATACACACCCACCTACGTAATACACACCACCTTACTTAATACACAACTATCTACGTAATACACACCCACCTCCGTAATACACACCCACCTACCTACGTAAAACACACCCATCTACGTAATACACACCCACCTACGTAATACACACCCACCTACGTAATACACACCACCTTACTTAATACACACCCATCTACGTAATACACACCCACCTCCGTAATACACACCCACCTACCTACGTAATACACACCCATCTACGTAATACACACCCACCTACGTAATGCACACCACCTTACTTAATACACACCCATCTACGTAATACACACCCACCTCCATAATACACACCTACCTACGTAATACACACCCATCTACGTAATACACACCCACCTACGTAATACACACCCACCTACGTAATACGCACCCACCTACCTACGTAATACACACCCATCTACGTAATACACACCCAACCACGTAATACACACCCACCTACGTAATACACACCCACCTACGTAATAAACACCCACCTACGTAATACACACCCACCTCCGTAATATACACACACCAACCTACGTAATTCACACCCATCTACGTAGTACACACCCACCTACGTAATACACACCCACCTCCGTAATACACACCCATCTAAGCAATACACACCCACCCACGTAATACACACCCACCTACCTACGTAATACAAACCCACCTACCTACGTAATACACACCCATCTACGTAATACACACCCATCTACGTAATACACACCCATATACGTAATACACACCCACCTACCTACGTAATACACACCCACCTACCTACGTAATACACACCCACATATGTAATACACACCCACCTACGTAATACACACCCACCTACCCACGTAATACACACCCACCTACGTAATACACACCACCTTACTTAATACACACCCATCTATGTAATACACACCCACCTACCTACGTAATACACACCCATCTACGTAATACACACCCATATACGTAATACACACCCACCTACCTCCGTAATACACACCCACCTACCTACGTAATACACCCCCACCTATGTAATACACACCAACCTACGTAATACACACCCACCTACCTACGTAATACACACCCACCTACGTAATACACACCACCTTACTTAATACACACCCATCTACGTAATACACACCCACCTACCTACGGAATACACACCCACCTACGTAATACACACCACCTTACTTAATACACACCCATCTACGTAATACACACCCACCTCCGTATTACACACCCACCTACCTACGTAATACACACCCACCTACGTAATACCCACCACCTTACTTAATACACACCCATCTACGTAATACACACCCACCTCCGTAATACACACCCACCTACCTACGTAATACACACCCATCTACGTACGTAATACACACCCACCCACGAAATACACACCCACCTACGTAATACACACCCACCTACGTAATACACACCCACCCACGTAATACCCACACCCACGTACGTAATACGTAATACACACCCATCTACGTAATACACACCCACCTACGTAATACACACCCTCCTCCGTAATACACACCCATCTACGTAATAAACACCCACCCATGTAATACACACCCACCCACGTAATACCCACACCCACGTACGTAATACGTAATACACACCCATCTACGTAATACACACCCATCTACGTAATACACACCCACCTACCAACGTAATACACACCCACCTACCTACGTAATACACACCCACCTACGTAATACACACCACCTTACTTAATACACACCCATCTACGTAATACACACCGACCTCGTTAATACACACCCATCTACGTTATACACACCCACCTCCGTAATACACACCCACCTACGTAATACACACCCACCTACGTAATACACACCCATCTACGTAATACACACACATCTACGTAATACACACCCACCTACCTACATAATACACACCCACCCACGTAAAACACACCTACCTACGTAATACACATCCATCTACGTAATACACACCCAACTCCGTAATACACACCCACCTATCTACGTAATACACACCCACCTACGTAATACACACCCACCTATCTACGTAATACACACCCACCTACGTAATACACACCCACCTCCGTAATACACACCCACCTACCTACGTAATACGCACCCATCTACGTAATACACACCCATATACGTAATACACACCCACCTACCTCCGTAATACACACCCACCTACCTACGTAATACACCCCCACCTATGTAATACACACCAACCTACGTAATACACACCCACCTACCTACGTAATACACACCCACCTACGTAATACACACCACCTTACTTAATACACACCCATCTACGTAATACACACCGACCTCGTTAATACACACCCATCTACGTTATACACACCCACCTCCGTAATACACACCCACCTACGTAATACACACCCACCTACGTAATACACACCCATCTACGTAATACACACACATCTACGTAATACACACCCACCTACCTACATAATACACACCCACCCACGTAAAACACACCTACCTACGTAATACACATCCATCTACGTAATACACACCCAACTCCGTAATACACACCCACCTATCTACGTAATACACACCCACCTACGTAATACACACCCACCTATCTACGTAATACACACCCACCTACGTAATACACACCCACCTCCGTAATACACACCCACCTACCTACGTAATACGCACCCATCTACGTAATACACACCCACCCACGTAATACCCACACCCACGTACGTAATACGTAATACACATCCATCTACGTAATACACACCCACCTACGTAATACACACCCACCTACGTAATACACACCCACCTACGTAATACACACCCACCTACGTAATACACACCCACCTCCGTAATATACACACACCAACCTACGTAATTCACACCCATCTACGTAATACACACCCACCTACGTAATACACACCCACCTCCGTAATACACACCCATCTAAGCAATACACACCCACCCACGTAATACACACCCACCTACCTACGTAATACAAACCCACCTACCTACGTAATACACACCCATCTACGTAATACTCACCCATCTACGTCATACACACCCATATACGTAATACACACCCACCTACGTAATACCCACCACCTTACTTAATACACACCCATCTACGTAATACACACCCACCTCCGTAATACACACCCACCTACCTACGTAATACACACCCATCTACGTACGTAATACACACCCACCCACGAAATACACACCCACCTACGTAATACACACCCACCTACGTAATACACATCCACCTCCGTAATATACACACACCTACTTACGTAATACCCACCCATCTACGTAATACACACCCACCTACGTAATACACACCCTCCTCCGTAATACACACCCATCTACGTAATACACAACCACCTCCGTAATACACACCCACCTTCGTAATACACACCCACCCACGTAATACACACCCAACTACGTGATACACACCCACCCACGTAATCCACACCCACCTACGTAATACACACCTACCTACGTAATACACACACACACACACCTACGTAATACACAACCACCTACGTAATACACATCCACCTCCGTAATACACACACACACACACCTACCTACGTAATACCCACCCATCTACGTAATACACACCCACCTACGTAATACACACCCTCCTCCGTAATACACACTTATCTACGTAATACACACCCACCCATGTAATACACACCCACCTCCGTAATACACACCCACCTACCTACGTAATATAACACCCATCTACGTAATACACACCCACCCACGTAATACCAACACCCACGTACGTAATACACACCCACCTCCGCAATACACACCCACCTACCTACGTAATACACACCCATCTACGTAATACACACCCACCTACGTAATACACACCACCTTACTTAATACACACCCATCTACGTAATACACACCCATCTACGTAATACACACCCATCTACGTAATACACACCACCTTACTTAATACACATCCATCTCCGTAATACACACCCACACACGTAATACACACCCACCTACGTAATACACACCCACCTACGTAATACACACCCACCCACGTAATACACACCCACCCACGTAATACACACCCACCTACGTGATACCCACCCACCTCCGTAATACACACCCATCTACGCAATACACACCCAGCCACGTAATACACACTCACCTACCTACGTAATACAAACCCACCTACCTCCGTAATACACACCCATCTACGTAATACACACCCATCTACGTAATACACACCCATATACGTAATACACACCAACCTACCTACGTAATACACACCCACCTACCTACGTAATACACACCCACCTATGTAATACACACCAACCTACGTAATACACACCCACCTACCTACGTAATACACACCCACCTACGTAATACACACCACCTTACTTAATACACACCCATCTACGTAATACACACCCACCTACCTACGGAATACACACCCACCTACGTAATACACACCACCTTACTTAATACACACCCATCTACGTAATACACACCCACCTCCGTATTACACACCCACCTACCTACGTAATACACACCCACCTACGTAATACCCACCACCTTACTTAATACACACCCATCTACGTAATACACACCCACCTCCGTAATACACACCCACCTACCTACGTAATACACACCCATCTACGTACGTAATACACACCCACCCACGAAATACACACCCACCTACGTAATACACACCCACCTACGTAATACACATCCACCTCCGTAATATACACACACCTACTTACGTAATACCCACCCATCTACGTAATACACACCCACCTACGTAATACACACCCTCCTCCGTAATACACACCCATCTACGTAATACACACCCACCTCCGTAATACACACCCACCTACCTACGTAATACGCACCCATCTACGTAATACACACCCACCCACGTAATACCCACACCCACGTACGTAATACGTAATACACACCCATCTACGTAATACACACCCATCTACGTAATACACACCCACCTACCAACGTAATACACACCCACCTACCTACGTAATACACACCCACATACGTAATACACACCCACCTACGTAATACACACCACCTTACTTAATACACACCCATCTACGTAATACACACCGACCTCGTTAATACACACCCATCTACGTTATACACACCCACCTCCGTAATACACACCCACCTACGTAATACACACCCACCCACGTAATACACACCCATCTACGTAATACACACACATCTACGTAATACACACCCACCTACCTACGTAATACACACCCACTCACGTAAAACACACCTACCTACGTAATACACATCCATCTACGTAATACACACCCAACTCTGTAATACACACCCACCTATCTACGTAATACACACCCACCTACGTAATACACACCCACCTATCTACGTAATACACACCCACCTAAGTAATACACACCACCTTACTTAATACACACCCATCTACGTAATACACACCCACCTCCGTAATACACACCCACCTAACTACGTAAAACACACCCATCTACGTAATACACACCCACCTACGTAATACACACCCACCTACGTAATACACACCACCTTACTTAATACACACCCATCTCCGTAATACACACCAACCCATGTAATACACACCCACCTACGTAATACACACCCACCTACGTAATACACACCCACCCACGTAATACACACCCACCTACGTAATACACACCCACCCACGTAATACACACCCACCTACGTGATACACACCCACCCACGTAATACACACCCACCTACGTAATACACACCCACCTTCGTAATACACACCCACCCACGTAATACACACCCAACTACGTGATACACACCCACCCACGTAATCCACACCCACCTACGTAATACACACCTACCTACGTAATACACACACACACACCTACGTAATACACAACCACCTACGTAATACACATCCACCTCCGTAATACACACACACACCTACCTACGTAATACCCACCCATTTACGTAATACACACCCACCTACGTAATACACACCCTCCTCCGTAATACACACTTATCTACGTAATACACACCCACCCATGTAATACACACCCACCTCCGTAATACACACCCACCTACCTACGTAATATAACACCCATCTACGTAATACACACCCACCCACGTAATACCAACACCCACGTACGTAATACACACCCACCTCCGCAATACACACCCACCTACCTACGTAATACACACCCATCTACGTAATACACACCCACCTACGTAATACACACCACCTTACTTAATACACACCCATCTACGTAATACACACCCATCTACGTAATACACACCCATCTACGTAATACACACCACCTTACTTAATACACATCCATCTCCGTAATACACACCCACACACGTAATACACACCCACCTACGTAATACACACCCACCTACGTAATACACACCAACCCACTTAATACACACCCACCCACGTAATACACACCCACCTACGTGATACCCACCCACCTCCGTGATACACACCCATCTACGCAATACACACCCAGCCACGTAATACACACTCACCTACCTACGTAATACAAACCCACCTACCTCCGTAATACACACCCATCTACGTAATACACCCCCATTTACGTAATACACACCCATATACGTAATACACACCAACCTACCTACGTAATACACACCCACCTACCTACGTAATGCACACCCACCTATGTAATACACACCAACCTACGTAATACACACCCACCTACCTACGTAATACACACCCACCTACGTAATACACACCACCTTACTTAATACACACCCATCTACGTAATACACACCCACCTACCTACGGAATACACACCCACCTACGTAATACACACCACCTTACTTAATACACACCCATCTACGTAATACACACCCACCTCCGTATTACACACCCACCTACCTACGTAATACACACCCACCTACGTAATACCCACCACCTTACTTAATACACACCCATCTACGTAATACACACCCACCTCCGTAATACACACCCACCTACCTACGTAATACACACCCATCTACGTACGTAATACACACCCACCCACGAAATACACACCCACCTACGTAATACACACCCACCTACGTAATACACATCCACCTCCGTAATATACACACACCTACTTACGTAATACCCACCCATCTACGTAATACACACCCACCTACGTAATACACACCCTCCTCCGTAATACACACCCATCTACGTAATACACACCCACCCATGTAATACACACCCACCCACGTAATACCCACACCCACGTACGTAATACGTAATACACATCCACCTCCGTAATATACACACACCTACTAACGTAATACCCACCCATCTACGTAATACACACCCACCTACGTAATACACACCCTCCTACGTAAAACACACCCATCTACGTAATACACACCCATCTACGTAATACACACCCACCTACCAACGTAATACACACCCACCTACCTACGTAATACACACCCACCCACGTAATACACACCACCTTACTTAATACACACCCATCCACGTAATACACACCGACCTCGTTAATACACACCCATCTACGTTATACACACCCACCTCCGTAATACACACCCACCTACGTAATACACACCCACCTACGTAATACACAACCATCTACGTAATACACACACATCTACGTAATACACACCCACCTACCTACATAATACACACCCACCCACGTAAAACACACCTACCTACGTAATACACATCCATCTACGTAATACACACCCAACTCCGTAACACACACCCACCTATCTACGTAATACACACCCACCTACGTAATACACACCCACCTATCTACGTAATACACACCCACCTACGTAATACACACCACCTTACTTAATACACACCCATCTACGTAATACACACCCACCTCCGTAATACACACCCACCTACCTACGTAAAACACACCCATCTACGTTATACACACCCACCTACGTAATACACACCCACCTACGTAATACACACCACCTTACTTAATACACACCCATCTACGTAATACACACCCACCTCCGTAATACACACCCACCTACCTACGTAATACACACCCATCTACGTAATACACATCCACCTCCGTAATATACACACACCTACTAACGTAATACCCACCCATCTACGTAATACACACCCACCTACGTAATACACACCCTCCTACGTAAAACACACCCATCTACGTAATACACACCCATCTACGTAATACACACCCACCTACCAACGTAATACACACCCACCTACCTACGTAATACACACCCACCCACGTAATACACACCACCTTACTTAATACACACCCATCCACGTAATACACACCGACCTCGTTAATACACACCCATCTACGTTATACACACCCACCTCCGTAATACACACCCACCTACGTAATACACACCCACCTACGTAATACACAACCATCTACGTAATACACACACATCTACGTAATACACACCCACCTACCTACATAATACACACCCACCCACGTAAAACACACCTACCTACGTAATACACATCCATCTACGTAATACACACCCAACTCCGTAATACACACCCACCTATCTACGTAATACACACCCACCTACGTAATACACACCCACCTATCTACGTAATACACACCCACCTACGTAATACACACCACCTTACTTAATACACACCCATCTACGTAATACACACCCACCTCCGTAATACACACCCACCTACCTACGTAAAACACACCCATCTACGTTATACACACCCACCTACGTAATACACACCCACCTACGTAATACACACCACCTTACTTAATACACACCCATCTACGTAATACACACCCACCTCCGTAATACACACCCACCTACCTACGTAATACACACCCATCTACGTAATACACACCCACCTACGTAATGCACACCACCTTACTTAATACACACCCATCTACGTAATACACACCCACCTCCGTAATACACACCTACCTACGTAATACACACCCATCTACGTAATACACTCCCACCTACGTAATACACACCCACCACCGTAATACGCACCCACCTACCTACGTAATACACACCCATCTACGTAATACACACCCACCTACGTAATACACACCCACCTCCGTAATACACACCCACCTACCTACGTAATACGCACCCATCTACGTAATACACACCCACCCACGTAATACCCACACCCACGTACGTAATACGTAATACACACCCATCTACGTAATACACACCCACCTACGTAATACACACCCACCTACGTAATACACACCCACCTACGTAATACACACCCACCTACGTAATACACACCCACCTCCGTAATATACACACACCAACCTACGTAATTCACACCCATCTACGTAATACACACCCACCTACGTAATACACACCCACCTCCGTAATACACACCCATCTAAGCAATACACACCCACCCACGTAATACACACCCACCTACCTACGTGATACAAACCCACCTACCTACGTAATACACACCCATCTACGTAATACTCACCCATCTACGTAATACACACCCATATACGTAATACACACCCACCTACGTAATACCCACCACCTTACTTAATACACACCCATCTACGTAATACACACCCACCTCCGTAATACACACCCACCTACCTACGTAATACACACCCATCTACGTACGTAATACACACCCACCTACGAAATACACACCCACCTACGTAATACACACCCTCCTACGTAATACACATCCACCTCCGTAATATACACACACCTACTTACGTAATACCCACCCATCTACGTAATACACACCCACCTACGTAATACACACCCTCCTCCGTAATACACACCCATCTACGTAATACACAACCACCTCCGTAATACACACCCACCTATCTACGTAATACGCACCCATCTACGTAATACACACCCACCCACGTAATACCCACACCCACGTACGTAATACGTAATACACACCCATCTACGTAATACACACCCATCTACGTAATACACACCCACCTACCAACGTAATACACACCCACCTACCTACGTAATACACACCCACCTACGTAATACACACCCACCTACGTAATACACACCACCTTACTTAATACACACCCATCTACGTAATACACACCGACCTCGTTAATACACACCTATCTACGTTATACACACCCACCTACGTAATAAACACCCACCTACGTAATACACACCCACCCACGTAATACACACCCATCTACGTAATACACACACATCTACGTAATACACACCCACCTACCTACGTAATACACACCCACCCACGTAAAACACACCTACCTACGTAATACACACCCATCTACGTAATACACACCGACCTCGTTAATACACACCCATCTACGTTATACACACCCACCTCCGTAATACACACCCACCTACGTAATACACACCCACCTATCTACGTAATACACACCCACCTACGTAATACACACCCACCTATCTACGTAATACACACCCACCTACGTAATACACACCACCTTACTTAATAAACACCCATCTACGTAATACACACCCACCTATCTACGTAATACACACCCACCTACGTAATACACACCACCTTACTTAATACACACCCATCTACGTAATACTCACCCATCTACGTAATACACACCCATATACGTAATACACACCCACCTACCTACGTAATACACACCCACCTACCTACGTAATACACACCCACCTACCTACGTGATACACACCCACATATGTATTCCACACCCACCTACGTAATACACACCCACCTACCTACGTAATACACCCCCACCTACGTAATACACACCACCTTACTTAATACACACCCATCTACGTAATACACACCCACCTTCGTAATACACACCCACTTACGTAATACACACCCACCTACGTCATACACACCCATCTACGTAATACACACCTACCTACGTAATACAGACCCACCTACATAATACACACCACCTTACTTAATACACACCCATCTACGTAATACACACCCACCTACCTACGTATTACACACCCACCTACGTAATACACACCTACCTACGTAATACACATCCACCCACGTAATACACACCCACCTACGTAATGCACACCCACCTACGTAATACACACCACCTTACTTAATACACACCCATCTACGTAATACACACCCACCTCCGTAATACACACCCACTTACCTACGTAATACACACACACACACACCTACGTAATACACACCCACTTACGTAATACACACCACCTTACTTAATACACACCCATCTACGTAATACACACCAACCTCCGTATTACACACCCACCTACCCACGTAATACACACCCACCTACGTAATACACATCACTTTATGTAATACACACCTATCTACGTAACACACCCACCTCCATAATACACACCCACCTACCTACGTAATACAC
Source organism: Chirona hameri (assembly GCA_036785665.1). Lineage (NCBI taxonomy): Eukaryota > Metazoa > Arthropoda > Thecostraca > Balanomorpha > Balanidae > Chirona > Chirona hameri. The sequence continues at coordinate 140,563 of JAXIVJ010000172.1, forward strand.
ACCCAGCTACGTACGTAATACGCACCCATCTACGTAATACACACCCATCTACGTAATACACACCCACCTTCGTAATACACACCCAGCTACGTAATACATACCCATCTACGTAATACACACCCATCTTCGTAATACACACCACCTTACTTAATACACACCCATCTACGTAATACACACCCATCTACATAATACACACCCATTTACGTAATACACACCCAACCACGTAATACACATCCACCTACGTAATACACACCCACCTACGTAATACACACCCATTTACGTAATACACACCCATCTACGTAATACACACCTACCTACGAAATACACACCCACCTGCGTAATACACACCCATCTACGTAATACACACCCATCTACGTAATACACACCCATCTACGTAATACACACCTACCTACGTAATACACACCCGCCTACGTAATACACACCCACCTACGTTATACACACCCACCTACGTCATACACACCCACCTACGTAATACACACCCACCTCCGTAATACACACCCACCTACGTAATACACACCCATTTACGTAATACACATCCATCTACGTAATACACACCTACCTACGAAATACACACCCACCTGCGTAATACACACCCATCTACGTAATACACACCCATCTACGTAATACACACCCATCTACGTAATACACACCTACCTACATAATACAAACCCGCCTACGTAATACACACCCACCTACGTTATACACACCCACCTACGTCATACACACCCACCTACGTAATACACACCCACCTCCGTAATACACACCCACCTACGTAACACACACCCACCTACGTAATACACACCCACCTATGTAATACACACCCACCTACCTACGTAATACACACCCACCTACGTATTACACACCACCTTACTTAATACACACCCACCTACGTAATACACACCACCTTACTTAATACACACCCATCTACGTAATACACACCCACCTCCGTATTACACACCCACCTACCTACGTAATACACACCCACCTACGTAATACCCACCACCTTACTTAATACACACCCATCTACGTAATACACACCCACCTCCGTAATACACACCCACCTACCTACGTAATACACACCCACCTATCTACGTAATACACACCCACCTACGTAATACACACCACCTTACTTAATACACACCCATCTACGTAATACACACCCACCTCCGTAATACACACCCACCTACCTACGTAAAACACACCCATCTACGTAATACACACCCACCTACGTAATACACACCCACCTACGTAATACACACCACCTTACTTAATACACACCCATCTACGTAATACACACCCACCTCCGTAATACACACCTACCTACGTAATACACACCCATCTACGTAATACACACCCACCTACGTAATACACACCCACCTACGTAAAATGCACCCACCTACCTACGTAATACACACCCATCTACGTAATACACACCCAACCACGTAATACACACCCACCTACGTAATACACACCCACCTACGTAATACACACCCACCCACGTAATACACACCCACCCACGTAATACACACCCACCTACGTGATACCCACCCACCGCCGTAATACACACCCATCTACGCAATACACACCCAGCTACGTAATACACACTCACCTACCTACGTAATACAAACCCACCTACCTCCGTAATACACACCCATCTACGTAATACACACCCATCTACGTAATACACACCCATATACGTAATACACACCAACCTACCTACGTAATACACACCCACCTACCTACGTAATACACACCCACCTATGTAATACACACCAACCTACGTAATACACACCCACCTACCTACGTAATACACACCCACCTACGTAATACACACCACCTTACTTAATACACACCCATCTACGTAATACACACCCACCTACCTACGGAATACACACCCACCTACGTAATACACACCACCTTACTTAATACACACCCATCTACGTAATACACACCCACCTCCGTATTACACACCCACCTACCTACGTAATACACACCCACCTACGTAATACCCACCACCTTACTTAATACACACCCATCTACGTAATACACACCCACCTCCGTAATACACACCCACCTACCTACGTAATACACACCCATCTACGTACGTAATACACACCCACCCACGAAATACACACCCACCTACGTAATACACACCCACCTACGTAATACACATCCACCTCCGTAATATACACACACCTACTTACGTAATACCCACCCATCTACGTAATACACACCCACCTACGTAATACACACCCTCCTCCGTAATACACACCCATCTACGTAATACACACCCACCTCCGTAATACACACCCACCTACCTACGTAATACGCACCCATCTACGTAATACACACCCACCCACGTAATACCCACACCCACGTACGTAATACGTAATACACACCCATCTACGTAATACACACCCATCTACGTAATACACACCCACCTACCAACGTAATACACACCCACCTACCTACGTAATACACACCCACATACGTAATACACACCCACCTACGTAATACACACCACCTTACTTAATACACACCCATCTACGTAATACACACCGACCTCGTTAATACACACCCATCTACGTTATACACACCCACCTCCGTAATACACACCCACCTACGTAATACACACCCACCCACGTAATACACACCCATCTACGTAATACACACACATCTACGTAATACACACCCACCTACCTACGTAATACACACCCACTCACGTAAAACACACCTACCTACGTAATACACATCCATCTACGTAATACACACCCAACTCTGTAATACACACCCACCTATCTACGTAATACACACCCACCTACGTAATACACACCCACCTATCTACGTAATACACACCCACCTAAGTAATACACACCACCTTACTAAATACACACCCATCTACGTAATACACACCCACCTCCGTAATACACACCCACCTAACTACGTAAAACACACCCATCTACGTAATACACACCCACCTACGTAATACACACCCACCTACGTAATACACACCCACCCATGTAATACACACCCACCTACGTAATACACACCCTCCTCCGTAATACACACGCATCTACGTAATAAACACCCACCCATGTAATACACACCCACCCACGTAATACCCACACCCACGTACGTAATACGTAATACACACCCATCTACGTAATACACACCCATCTACGTAATACACACCCACCTACCAACGTAATACACACCCACCTACCTACGTAATACACACCCACCTACGTAATACACACCACCTTACTTAATACACACCCATCTACGTAATACACACCGACCTCGTTAATACACACCCATCTACGTTATACACACCCACCTCCGTAATACACACCCACCTACGTAATACACACCCACCTACGTAATACACACCCATCTACGTAATACACACACATCTACGTAATACACACCCACCTACCTACATAATACACACCCACCCACGTAAAACACACCTACCTACGTAATACACATCCATCTACGTAATACACACCCAACTCCGTAATACACACCCACCTATCTACGTAATACACACCCACCTACGTCATACACACCCACCTATCTACGTAATACACACCCACCTACGTAATACACACCCACCTCCGTAATACACACCCACCTACCTACGTAATACGCACCCATCTACGTAATACACAACCATATACGTAATACACACCCACCTACCTCCGTAATACACACCCACCTACCTACGTAATACACCCCCACCTATGTAATACACACCAACCTACGTAATACACACCCACCTACCTACGTAATACACACCCACCTACGTAATACACACCACCTTACTTAATACACACCCATCTACGTAATACACACCGACCTCGTTAATACACACCCATCTACGTTATACACACCCACCTCCGTAATACACACCCACCTACGTAATACACACCCACCTACGTAATACACACCCATCTACGTAATACACACACATCTACGTAATACACACCCACCTACCTACATAATACACACCCACCCACGTAAAACACACCTACCTACGTAATACACATCCATCTACGTAATACACACCCAACTCCGTAATACACACCCACCTATCTACGTAATACACACCCACCTACGTAATACACACCCACCTATCTACGTAATACACACCCACCTACGTAATACACACCCACCTCCGTAATACACACCCACCTACCTACGTAATACGCACCCATCTACGTAATACACACCCACCCACGTAATACCCACACCCACGTACGTAATACGTAATACACACCCATCTACGTAATACACACCCACCTACGTAATACACACCCACCTACGTAATACACACCCACCTACGTAATACACACCCACCTACGTAATACACACCCACCTCCGTAATATACACACACCAACCTACGTAATTCACACCCATCTACGTAATACACACCCACCTACGTAATACACACCCACCTCCGTAATACACACCCATCTAAGCAATACACACCCACCCACGTAATACACACCCACCTACCTACGTAATACAAACCCACCTACCTACGTAATACACACCCATCTACGTAATACTCACCCATCTACGTCATACACACCCATATACGTAATACACACCCACCTACGTAATACCCACCACCTTACTTAATACACACCCATCTACGTAATACACACCCACCTCCGTAATACACACCCACCTACCTACGTAATACACACCCATCTACGTACGTAATACACACCCACCCACGAAATACACACCCACCTACGTAATACACACCCACCTACGTAATGCACATCCACCTCCGTAATATACACACACCTACTTACGTAATACCCACCCATCTACGTAATACACACCCACCTACGTAATACACACCCTCCTCCGTAATACACACCCATCTACGTAATACACAACCACCTCCGTAATACACACCCACCTTCGTAATACACACCCACCCACGTAATACACACCCAACTACGTGATACACACCCACCCACGTAATCCACACCCACCTACGTAATACACACCTACCTACGTAATACACACACACACACCTACGTAATACACAACCACCTACGTTATACACATCCACCTCCGTAATACACACAGACACACCTACCTACGTAATACCCACCCATCTACGTAATACACACCCACCTACGTAATACACACCCTCCTCCGTAATACACACTTATCTACGTAATACACACCCACCCATGTAATACACACCCACCTCCGTAATACACACCCACCTACCTACGTAATATAACACCCATCTACGTAATACACACCCACCCACGTAATACCAACACCCACGTACGTAATACACACCCACCTCCGCAATACACACCCACCTACCTACGTAATACACACCCATCTACGTAATACACACCCACCTACGTAATACACACCACCTTACTTAATACACACCCATCTACGTAATACACACCCATCTACGTAATACACACCCATCTACGTAATACACACCACCTTACTTAACACACATCCATCTCCGTAATACACACCCACACACGTAATACACACCCACCTACGTAATACACACCCACCTACGTAATACACACCCAGCCACGTAATACACACTCACCTACCTACGTAATACAAACCCACCTACCTCCGTAATACACACCCATCTACGTAATACACACCCATCTACGTAATACACACCCATATACGTAATACACACCAACCTACCTACGTAATACACACCCACCTACCTACGTAATACACACCCACCTATGTAATACACACCAACCTACGTAATACACACCCACCTACCTACGTAATACACACCCACCTACGTAATACACACCACCTTACTTAATACACACCCATCTACGTAATACACACCCACCTACCTACGGAATACACACCCACCTACGTAATACACACCACCTTACTTAATACACACCCATCTACGTAATACACACCCACCTCCGTATTACACACCCACCTACCTACGTAATACACACCCACCTACGTAATACCCACCACCTTACTTAATACACACCCATCTACGTAATACACACCCACCTCCGTAATACACACCCACCTACCTACGTAATACACACCCATCTACGTACGTAATACACACCCACCCACGAAATACACACCCACCTACGTAATACACACCCACCTACGTAATACACATCCACCTCCGTAATATACACACACCTACTTACGTAATACCCACCCATCTACGTAATACACACCCACCTACGTAAAACACACCCTCCTCCGTAATACACACCCATCTACGTAATACACACCCACCTCCGTAATACACACCCACCTACCTACGTAATACGCACCCATCTACGTAATACACACCCACCCACGTAATACCCACACCCACGTACGTAATACGTAATACACACCCATCTACGTAATACACACCCACCTACCAACGTAATACACACCCACCTACCTACGTAATACACACCCACATACGTAATACACACCCACCTACGTAATACACACCACCTTACTTAATACACACCCATCTACGTAATACACACCGACCTCGTTAATACACACCCATCTACGTTATACACACCCACCTCCGTAATACACACCCACCTACGTAATACACACCCACCCACGTAATACACACCCATCTACGTAATACACACACATCTACGTAATACACACCCACCTACCTACGTAATACACACCCACTCACGTAAAACACACCTACCTACGTAATACACATCCATCTACGTAATACACACCCAACTCTGTAATACACACCCACCTATCTACGTAATACACACCCACCTACGTAATACACACCCACCTATCTACGTAATATACACCCACCTAAGTAATACACACCACCTTACTTAATACACACCCATCTACGTAATACACACCCACCTCCGTAATACACACCCACCTAACTACGTAAAACACACCCATCTACGTAATACACACCCACCTACGTAATACACACCCACCTACGTAATACACACCACCTTACTTAATACACACCCATCTCCGTAATACACACCCACCCATGTAATACACACCCACCTACGTAATACACACCCACCTACGTAATACACACCCACCCACGTAATACACACCCACCTACGTAATACACACCCACCCACGTAATACACACCCACCTACGTGATACACACCCACCCACGTAATACACACCCACCTACGTAATACACACCCACCTTCGTAATACACACCCACCCACGTAATACACACCCAACTACGTGATACACACCCACCCACGTAATCCACACCCACCTACGTAATACACACCTACCTACGTAATACACACACACACACACCTACGTAATACACAACCACCTACGTAATACACATCCACCTCCGTAATACACACACACACCTACCTACGTAATACCCACCCATTTACGTAATACACACCCACCTACGTAATACACACCCTCCTCCGTAATACACACTTATCTACGTAATACACACCCACCCATGTAATACACACCCACCTCCGTAATACACACCCACCTACCTACGTAATATAACACCCATCTACGTAATACACACCCACCCACGTAATACCAACACCCACGTACGTAATACACACCCACCTCCGCAATACACACCCACCTACCTACGTAATACACACCCATCTACGTAATACACACCCACCTACGTAATACACACCACCTTACTTAATACACACCCATCTACGTAATACACACCCATCTACGTAATACACACCCATCTACGTAATACACACCACCTTACTTAATACACATCCATCTCCGTAATACACACCCACACACGTAATACACACCCACCTACGTAATACACACCCACCTACGTAATACACACCCACCCACTTAATACACACCCACCCACGTAATACACACCCACCTACGTGATACCCACCCACCTCCGTAATACACACATATCTACGCAATACACACCCAGCCACGTAATACACACTCACCTACCTACGTAATACAAACCCACCTACCTCCGTAATACACACCCATCTACGTAATACACACCCATTTACGTAATACACACCCATATACGTAATACACACCAACCTACCTACGTATTACACACCCACCTACCTACGTAATACACACCCACCTATGTAATACACACCAACCTACGTAATACACACCCACCTACCTACGTAATACACACCCACCTACGTAATACACACCACCTTACTGATACACACCCATCTACGTAATACACACCCACCTACCTACGGAATACACACCCACCTACGTAATACACACCACCTTACTTAATACACACCCATCTACGTAATACACACCCACCTCCGTATTACACACCCACCTACCTACGTAATACACACCCACCTACGTAATACCCACCACCTTACTTAATACACACCCATCTACGTAATACACACCCACCTCCGTAATACACACCCACCTACCTACGTAATACACACCCATCTACGTACGTAATACACACCCACCCACGAAATACACACCCACCTACGTAATACACACCCACCTACGTAATACACATCCACCTCCGTAATATACACACACCTACTTACGTAATACCCACCCATCTACGTAATACACACCCACCTACGTAATACACACCCTCCTCCGTAATACACACCCATCTACGTAATAGACACCCACCCATGTAATACACACCCACCCACGTAATCCACACCCACCTACGTAATACACACCTACCTACGTAATACACACACACAGACCTACGTAATACACAACCACCTACGTTATACACATCCACCTCCGTAATACACACAGACACACCTACCTACGTAATACCCACCCATCTACGTAATACACACCCACCTACGTAATACACACCCTCCTCCGTAATACACACTTATCTACGTAATACACACCCACCCATGTAATACACACCCACCTCCGTAATACACACCCACCTACCTACGTAATATAACACCCATCTACGTAATACACACCCACCCACGTAATACCAACACCCACGTACGTAATACACACCCACCTCCGCAATACACACCCACCTACCTACGTAATACACACCCATCTACGTAATACACACCCACCTACGTAATACACACCACCTTACTTAATACACACCCATCTACGTAATACACACCCATCTACGTAATACACACCCATCTACGTAATACACACCACCTTACTTAACACACATCCATCTCCGTAATACACACCCACACACGTAATACACACCCACCTACGTAATACACACCCACCTACGTAATACACACCCAGCCACGTAATACACACTCACCTACCTACGTAATACAAACCCACCTACCTCCGTAATACACACCCATCTACGTAATACACACCCATCTACGTAATACACACCCATATACGTAATACACACCAACCTACCTACGTAATACACACCCACCTACCTACGTAATACACACCCACCTATGTAATACACACCAACCTACGTAATACACACCCACCTACCTACGTAATACACACCCACCTACGTAATACACACCACCTTACTTAATACACACCCATCTACGTAATACACACCCACCTACCTACGGAATACACACCCACCTACGTAATACACACCACCTTACTTAATACACACCCATCTACGTAATACACACCCACCTCCGTATTACACACCCACCTACCTACGTAATACACACCCACCTACGTAATACCCACCACCTTACTTAATACACACCCATCTACGTAATACACACCCACCTCCGTAATACACACCCACCTACCTACGTAATACACACCCATCTACGTACGTAATACACACCCACCCACGAAATACACACCCACCTACGTAATACACACCCACCTACGTAATACACATCCACCTCCGTAATATACACACACCTACTTACGTAATACCCACCCATCTACGTAATACACACCCACCTACGTAAAACACACCCTCCTCCGTAATACACACCCATCTACGTAATACACACCCACCTCCGTAATACACACCCACCTACCTACGTAATACGCACCCATCTACGTAATACACACCCACCCACGTAATACCCACACCCACGTACGTAATACGTAATACACACCCATCTACGTAATACACACCCACATACCAACGTAATACACACCCACCTACCTACGTAATACACACCCACATACGTAATACACACCCACCTACGTAATACACACCACCTTACTTAATACACACCCATCTACGTAATACACACCGACCTCGTTAATACACACCCATCTACGTTATACACACCCACCTCCGTAATACACACCCACCTACGTAATACACACCCACCCACGTAATACACACCCATCTACGTAATACACACACATCTACGTAATACACACCCACCTACCTACGTAATACACACCCACTCACGTAAAACACACCTACCTACGTAATACACATCCATCTACGTAATACACACCCAACTCTGTAATACACACCCACCTATCTACGTAATACACACCCACCTACGTAATACACACCCACCTATCTACGTAATATACACCCACCTAAGTAATACACACCACCTTACTTAATACACACCCATCTACGTAATACACACCCACCTCCGTAATACACACCCACCTAACTACGTAAAACACACCCATCTACGTAATACACACCCACCTACGTAATACACACCCACCTACGTAATACACACCACCTTACTTAATACACACCCATCTCCGTAATACACACCCACCCATGTAATACACACCCACCTACGTAATACACACCCACCTACGTAATACACACCCACCCACGTAATACACACCCACCTACGTAATACACACCCACCCACGTAATACACACCCACCTACGTGATACACACCCACCCACGTAATACACACCCACCTACGTAATACACACCCACCTTCGTAATACACACCCACCCACGTAATACACACCCAACTACGTGATACACACCCACCCACGTAATCCACACCCACCTACGTAATACACACCTACCTACGTAATACACACACACAAACACCTACGTAATACACAACCACCTACGTAATACACATCCACCTCCGTAATACACACACACACCTACCTACGTAATACCCACCCATTTACGTAATACACACCCACCTACGTAATACACACCCTCCTCCGTAATACACACTTATCTACGTAATACACACCCACCCATGTAATACACACCCACCTCCGTAATACACACCCACCTACCTACGTAATATAACACCCATCTACGTAATACACACCCACCCACGTAATACCAACACCCACGTACGTAATACACACCCACCTCCGCAATACACACCCACCTACCTACGTAATACACACCCATCTACGTAATACACACCCACCTACGTAATACACACCACCTTACTTAATACACACCCATCTACGTAATACACACCCATCTACGTAATACACACCCATCTACGTAATACACACCACCTTACTTAATACACATCCATCTCCGTAATACACACCCACACACGTAATACACACCCACCTACGTAATACACACCCACCTACGTAATACACACCCACCCACTTAATACACACCCACCCACGTAATACACACCCACCTACGTGATACCCACCCACCTCCGTAATACACACATATCTACGCAATACACACCCAGCCACGTAATACACACTCACCTACCTACGTAATACAAACCCACCTACCTCCGTAATACACACCCATCTACGTAATACACACCCATTTACGTAATACACACCCATATACGTAATACACACCAACCTACCTACGTATTACACACCCACCTACCTACGTAATACACACCCACCTATGTAATACACACCAACCTACGTAATACACACCCACCTACCTACGTAATACACACCCACCTACGTAATACACACCACCTTACTGATACACACCCATCTACGTAATACACACCCACCTACCTACGGAATACACACCCACCTACGTAATACACACCACCTTACTTAATACACACCCATCTACGTAATACACACCCACCTCCGTATTACACACCCACCTACCTACGTAATACACACCCACCTACGTAATACCCACCACCTTACTTAATACACACCCATCTACGTAATACACACCCACCTCCGTAATACACACCCACCTACCTACGTAATACACACCCATCTACGTACGTAATACACACCCACCCACGAAATACACACCCACCTACGTAATACACACCCACCTACGTAATACACATCCACCTCCGTAATATACACACACCTACTTACGTAATACCCACCCATCTACGTAATACACACCCACCTACGTAATACACACCCTCCTCCGTAATACACACCCATCTACGTAATACACACCCACCCATGTAATACACACCCACCCACGTAATACCCACACCCACGTACGTAATACGTAATACACATCCACCTCCGTAATATACACACACCTACTAACGTAATACCCACCCATCTACGTAATACACACCCACCTACGTAATACACACCCTCCTACGTAAAACACACCCATCTACGTAATACACACCCATCTACGTAATACACACCCACCTACCAACGTAATACACACCCACCTACCTACGTAATACACACTTACCCACGTAATACACACCACCTTACTTAATACACACCCATCCACGTAATACACACCGACCTCGTTAATACACACCCATCTACGTTATACACACCCACCTCCGTAATACACACCCACCTACGTAATACACACCCACCTACGTAATACACAACCATCTACGTAATACACACACATCTACGTAATACACACCCACCTACCTACATAATACACACCCACCCACGTAAAACACACCTACCTACGTAATACACATCCATCTACGTAATACACACCCAACTCCGTAATACACACCCACCTATCTACGTAATACACACCCACCTACGTAATACACACCCACCTATCTACGTAATACACACCCACCTACGTAATACACACCACCTTACTTAATACACACCCATCTACGTAATACACACCCACCTCCGTAATACACACCCACCTACCTACGTAAAACACACCCATCTACGTTATACACACCCACCTACGTAATACACACCCACCTACGTAATACACACCACCTTACTTAATACACACCCATCTACGTAATACACACCCACCTCCGTAATACACACCCACCTACCTACGTAATACACACCCATCTACGTAATACACACCCACCTACGTAATGCACACCACCTTACTTAATACACACCCATCTACGTAATACACACCCACCTCCGTAATACACACCTACCTACGTAATACACACCCATCTACGTAATACACTCCCACCTACGTAATACACACCCACCACCGTAATACGCACCCACCTACCTACGTAATACACACCCATCTACGTAATACACACCCACCTACGTAATACACACCCACCTCCGTAATACACACCCACCTACCTACGTAATAGGCACCCATCTACGTAATACACACCCACCCACGTAATACCCACACCCACGTACGTAATACGTAATACACACCCATCTACGTAATACACACCCACCTACGTAATACACACCCACCTACGTAATACACACCCACCTACGTAATACACACCCACCTACGTAATACACACCCACCTCCGTAATATACACACACCAACCTACGTAATTCACACCCATCTACGTAATACACACCCACCTACGTAATACACACCCACCTCCGTAATACACACCCATCTAAGCAATACACACCCACCCACGTAATACACACCCACCTACCTACGTGATACAAACCCACCTACCTACGTAATACACACCCATCTACGTAATACTCACCCATCTACGTAATACACACCCATATACGTAATACACACCCACCTACATAATACCCACCACCTTACTTAATACACACCCATCTACGTAATACACACCCACCTCCGTAATACACACCCACCTACCTACGTAATACACACCCATCTACGTACGTAATACACACCCACCCACGAAATACACACCCACCTACGTAATACACACCCTCCTACGTAATACACATCCACCTCCGTAATATTCACACACCTACTTACGTAATACCCACCCATCTACGTAATACACACCCACCTACGTAATACACACCCTCCTCCGTAATACACACCCATCTACGTAATACACAACCACCTCCGTAATACACACCCACCTATCTACGTAATACGCACCCATCTACGTAATACACACCCACCCACGTAATACCCACACCCACGTACGTAATACGTAATACACACCCATCTACGTAATACACACCCATCTACGTAATACACACCCACCTACCAACGTAATACACACCCACCTACCTACGTAATACACACCCACCTACGTAATACACACCCACCTACGTAATACACACCACCTTACTTAATACACACCCATTCACGTAATACACACCGACCTCGTTAATACACACCTATCTACGTTATACACACCCACCTCCGTAATACACACCCACCTACGTAATACACACCCACCCACGTAATACACACCCATCTACGTAATACACACACATCTACGTAATACACACCCACCTACCTACGTAATACACACCCACCCACGTAAAACACACCTACCTACGTAATACACACCCATCTACGTAATACAAACCGACCTCGTTAATACACACCCATCTACGTTATACACACCCACCTCCGTAATACACACCCACCTACGTAATACACACCCACCTATCTACGTAATACACACCCACCTACGTAATACACACCCACCTATCTACGTAATACACACCCACCTACGTAATACACACCACCTTAATTAATAAACACCCATCTACGTAATACACACCCACCTATCTACGTAATACACACCCACCTACGTAATACACACCACCTTACTTAATACACACCCATCTACGTAATACTCACCCATCTACGTAATACACACCCATATACGTAATACACACCCACCTACCTACGTAATACACACCCACCTACCTACGTAATACACACCCACCTACCTACGTGATACACACCCACATATGTATTCCACACCCACCTACGTAATACACACCCACCTACCTACGTAATACACCCCCACCTACGTAATACACACCACCTTACTTAATACACACCCATCTACGTAATACACACCCACCTTCGTAATACACACCCACTTACGTAATACACACCCACCTACGTCATACACACCCAAATACGTAATACACACCTACCTACGTAATACAGACCCACCTACATAATACACACCACCTTACTTAATACACACCCATCTACGTAATACACACCCACCTACCTACGTATTACACACCCACCTACGTAATACACACCTACCTACGTAATACACATCCACCCACGTAATATTCACCCACCTACGTAATGCACACCCACCTACGTAATACACACCACCTTACTTAATACACACCCATCTACGTAATACACACCCACCTCCGTAATACACACCCACTTACCTACGTAATACACACACACACACACCTACGTAATACACACCCACTTACGTAATACACACCACCTTACTTAATACACACCCATCTACGTAATACACACCAACCTCCGTATTACACACCCACCTACCCACGTAATACACACCCACCTACGTAATACACATCACTTTATGTAATACACACCTATCTACGTAACACACCCACCTCCATAATACACACCCACCTACCTACGTAATACACACCCAGCTACGTACGTAATACACACCCATCTACGTAATACACACCCATCTACGTAATACACACCCACCTTCGTAATACACACCCAGCTACGTAATACATACCCATCTACGTAATACACACCCATCTTCGTAATACACACCACCTTACTTAATACACACCCATCTACGTAATACACACCCATCTACATAATACACACCCATTTACGTAATACACACCCAACCACGTAATACACATCCACCTACGTAATACACACCCACCTACGTAATACACACCCATTTACGTAATACACACCCATCTACGTAATACACACCTACCTACGAAATACACACCCACCTGCGTAATACACACCCATCTACGTAATACACACCCATCTACGTAATACACACCCATCTACGTAATACACACCTACCTACGTAATACACACCCGCCTACGTAATACACACCCACCTACGTTATACACACCCACCTACGTCATACACACCCACCTACGTAATACACACCCACCTCCGTAATACACACCCACCTACGTAATACACACCCATTTACGTAATACACATCCATCTACGTAATACACACCTACCTACGAAATACACACCCACCTGCGTAATACACACCCATCTACGTAATACACACCCATCTACGTAATACACACCCATCTACGTAATACACACCTACCTACATAATACAAACCCGCCTACGTAATACACACCCACCTACGTTATACACACCCACCTACGTCATACACACCCACCTACGTAATACACACCCACCTCCGTAATACACACCCACCTACGTAACACACACCCACCTACGTAATACACACCCACCTATGTAATACACACCCACCTACCTACGTAATACACACCCACCTACGTATTACACACCACCTTACTTAATACACACCCACCTACGTAATACACACCACCTTACTTAATACACACCCATCTACGTAATACACACCCACCTCCGTATTACACACCCACCTACCTACGTAATACACACCCACCTACGTAATACCCACCACCTTACTTAATACACACCCATCTACGTAATACACACCCACCTCCGTAATACACACCCACCTACCTACGTAATACACACCCACCTATCTACGTAATACACACCCACCTACGTAATACACACCACCTTACTTAATACACACCCATCTACGTAATACACACCCACCTCCGTAATACACACCCACCTACCTACGTAAAACACACCCATCTACGTAATACACACCCACCTACGTAATACACACCCACCTACGTAATACACACCACCTTACTTAATACACACCCATCTACGTAATACACACCCACCTCCGTAATACATACCCACCTACCTACGTAATACACACCCATCTACGTAATACACACCCACCTACGTAATGCACACCACCTTACTTAATACACACCCATCTACGTAATACACACCCACCTCCGTAATACACACCTACCTACGTAATACACACCCATCTACGTAATACACACCCACCTACGTAATACACACCCACCTACGTAAAATGCACCCACCTACCTACGTAATACACACCCATCTACGTAATACACACCCAACCACGTAATACACACCCACCTACGTAATACACACCCACCTACGTAATACACACCCACCAACGTAATACACACCCACCCACGTAATACACACCCACCTACGTGATACCCACCCACCTCCGTAATACACACCCATCTACGCAATACACACCCAGCCACGTAATACACACTCACCTACCTACGTAATACAAACCCACCTACCTCCGTAATACACACCCATCTACGTAATACACACCCACTTACGTAATACACACCCACCTACGTCATACACACCCATCTACGTAATACACACCTACCTACGTAATACAGACCCACCTACATAATACACACCACCTTACTTAATACACACCCATCTACGTAATACACACCCACCTACCTACGTATTACACACCCACCTACGTAATACACACCTACCTACGTAATACACATCCACCCACGTAATACACACCCACCTACGTAATGCACACCCACCTACGTAATACACACCACCTTACTTAATACACACCCATCTACGTAATACACACCCACCTCCGTAATACACACCCACTTACCTACGTAATACACACACACACACACCTACGTAATACACACCCACTTACGTAATACACACCACCTTACTTAATACACACCCATCTACGTAATACACACCAACCTCCGTATTACACACCCACCTACCCACGTAATACACACCCACCTACGTAATACACATCACTTTATGTAATACACACCTATCTACGTAACACACCCACCTCCATAATACACACCCACCTACCTACGTAATACACACCCAGCTACGTACGTAATACACACCCATCTACGTAATACACACCCATCTACGTAATACACACCCACCTTCGTAATACACACCCAGCTACGTAATACATACCCATCTACGTAATACACACCCATCTTCGTAATACACACCACCTTACTTAATACACACCCATCTACGTAATACACACCCATCTACATAATACACACCCATTTACGTAATACACACCCAACCACGTAATACACATCCACCTACGTAATACACACCCACCTACGTAATACACACCCATTTACGTAATACACACCCATCTACGTAATACACACCTACCTACGAAATACACACCCACCTGCGTAATACACACCCATCTACGTAATACACACCCATCTACGTAATACACACCCATCTACGTAATACACACCTACCTACGTAATACACACCCGCCTACGTAATACACACCCCCCACCTACGTTATACACACCCACCTACGTCATACACACCCACCTACGTAATACACACCCACCTCCGTAATACACACCCACCTACGTAATACACACCCATTTACGTAATACACATCCATCTACGTAATACACACCTACCTACGAAATACACACCCACCTGCGTAATACACACCCATCTACGTAATACACACCCATCTACGTAATACACACCCATCTACGTAATACACACCTACCTACATAATACAAACCCGCCTACGTAATACACACCCACCTACGTTATACACACCCACCTACGTCATACACACCCACCTACGTAATACACACCCACCTCCGTAATACACACCCACCTACGTAACACACACCCACCTACGTAATACACACCCACCTATGTAATACACACCCACCTACCTACGTAATACACACCCACCTACGTATTACACACCACCTTACTTAATACACACCCACCTACGTAATACACACCACCTTACTTAATACACACCCATCTACGTAATACACACCCACCTCCGTATTACACACCCACCTACCTACGTAATACACACCCACCTACGTAATACCCACCACCTTACTTAATACACACCCATCTACGTAATACACACCCACCTCCGTAATACACACCCACCTACCTACGTAATACACACCCACCTATCTACGTAATACACACCCACCTACGTAATACACACCACCTTACTTAATACACACCCATCTACGTAATACACACCCACCTCCGTAATACACACCCACCTACCTACGTAAAACACACCCATCTACGTAATACACACCCACCTACGTAATACACACCCACCTACGTAATACACACCACCTTACTTAATACACACCCATCTACGTAATACACACCCACCTCCGTAATACATACCCACCTACCTACGTAATACACACCCATCTACGTAATACACACCCACCTACGTAATGCACACCACCTTACTTAATACACACCCATCTACGTAATACACACCCACCTCCGTAATACACACCTACCTACGTAATACACACCCATCTACGTAATACACACCCACCTACGTAATACACACCCACCTACGTAAAATGCACCCACCTACCTACGTAATACACACCCATCTACGTAATACACACCCAACCACGTAATACACACCCACCTACGTAATACACACCCACCTACGTAATACACACCCACCCACGTAATACACACCCACCCACGTAATACACACCCACCTACGTGATACCCACCCACCTCCGTAATACACACCCATCTACGCAATACACACCCAGCCACGTAATACACACTCACCTACCTACGTAATACAAACCCACCTACCTCCGTAATACACACCCATCTACGTAATACACACCCATCTACAAAATACACACCCATATACGTAATACACACCAACCTACCTACGTAATACACACCCACCTACCTACGTAATACACACCCACCTATGTAATACACACCAACCTACGTAATACACACCCACCTACCTACGTAATACACACCCACCTACGTAATACACACCACCTTACTTAATACACACCCATCTACGTAATACACACCCACCTACCTACGGAATACACACCCACCTACGTAATACACACCACCTTACTTAATATACACCCATCTACGTAATACACACCCACCTCCGTATTACACACCCACCTACCTACGTAATACACACCCACCTACGTAATACCCACCACCTTACTTAATACACACCCATCTACGTAATACACACCCACCTCCGTAATACACACCCACCTACCTACGTAATACACACCCATCTACGTACGTAATACACACCCACCCACGAAATACACACCCACCTACGTAATACACACCCACCTACGTAATACACATCCACCTCCGTAATATACACACACCTACTTACGTAATACCCACCCATCTACGTAATACACACCCACCTACGTAATACACACCCTCCTCCGTAATACACACCCATCTACGTAATACACACCCACCTCCGTAATACACACCCACCTACCTACGTAATACGCACCCATCTACGTAATACACACCCACCCACGTAATACCCACACCCACGTACGTAATACGTAATACACACCCATCTACGTAATACACACCCATCTACGTAATACACACCCACCTACCAACGTAATACACACCCACCTACCTACGTAATACACACCCACATACGTAATACACACCCACCTACGTAATACACACCACCTTACTTAATACACACCCATCTACGTAATACACACCGACCTCGTTAATACACACCCATCTACGTTATACACACCCACCTCCGTAATACACACCCACCTACGTAATACACACCCACCCACGTAATACACACCCATCTACGTAATACACACACATCTACGTAATACACACCCACCTACCTACGTAATACACACCCACTCACGTAAAACACACCTACCTACGTAATACACATCCATCTACGTAATACACACCCAACTCTGTAATACACACCCACCTATCTACGTAATACACACCCACCTACGTAATACACACCCACCTATCTACGTAATACACACCCACCTAAGTAATACACACCACCTTACTAAATACACACCCATCTACGTAATACACACCCACCTCCGTAATACACACCCACCTAACTACGTAAAACACACCCATCTACGTAATACACACCCACCTACGTAATACACACCCACCTACGTAATACACACCACCTTACTTAATACACACCCATCTCCGTAATACACACCCACCCATGTAATACACACCCACCTACGTAATACACACCCTCCTCCGTAATACACACCCATCTACGTAATAAACACCCACCCATGTAATACACACCCACCCACGTAATACCCACACCCACGTACGTAATACGTAATACACACCCATCTACGTAATACACACCCATCTACGTAATACACACCCACCTACCAACGTAATACACACCCACCTACCTACGTAATACACACCCACCTACGTAATACACACCACCTTACTTAATACACACCCATCTACGTAATACACACCGACCTCGTTAATACACACCCATCTACGTTATACACACCCACCTCCGTAATACACACCCACCTACGTAATACACACCCACCTACGTAATACACACCCATCTACGTAATACACACACATCTACGTAATACACACCCACCTACCTACATAATACACACCCACCCACGTAAAACACACCTACCTACGTAATACACATCCATCTACGTAATACACACCCAACTCCGTAATACACACCCACCTATCTACGTAATACACACCCACCTACGTCATACACACCCACCTATCTACGTAATACACACCCACCTACGTAATACACACCCACCTCCGTAATACACACCCACCTACCTACGTAATACGCACCCATCTACGTAATACACACCCATATACGTAATACACACCCACCTACCTCCGTAATACACACCCACCTACCTACGTAATACACCCCCACCTATGTAATACACACCAACCTACGTAATACACACCCACCTACCTACGTAATACACACCCACCTACGTAATACACACCACCTTACTTAATACACACCCATCTACGTAATACACACCGACCTCGTTAATACACACCCATCTACGTTATACACACCCACCTCCGTAATACACACCCACCTACGTAATACACACCCACCTACGTAATACACACCCATCTACGTAATACACACACATCTACGTAATACACACCCACCTACCTACATAATACACACCCACCCACGTAAAACACACCTACCTACGTAATACACATCCATCTACGTAATACACACCCAACTCCGTAATACACACCCACCTATCTACGTAATACACACCCACCTACGTAATACACACCCACCTATCTACGTAATACACACCCACCTACGTAATACACACCCACCTCCGTAATACACACCCACCTACCTACGTAATACGCACCCATCTACGTAATACACACCCACCCACGTAATACCCACACCCACGTACGTAATACGTAATACACACCCATCTACGTAATACACACCCACCTACGTAATACACACCCACCTACGTAATACACACCCACCTACGTAATACACACCCACCTACGTAATACACACCCACCTCCGTAATATACACACACCAACCTACGTAATTCACACCCATCTACGTAATATACACCCACCTACGTAATACACACCCACCTCCGTAATACACACCCATCTAAGCAATACACACCCACCCACGTAATACACACCCACCTACCTACGTAATACAAACCCACCTACCTACGTAATACACACCCATCTACGTAATACTCACCCATCTACGTCATACACACCCATATACGTAATACACACCCACCTACGTAATACCCACCACCTTACTTAATACACACCCATCTACGTAATACACACCCACCTCCGTAATACACACCCACCTACCTACGTAATACACACCCATCTACGTACGTAATACACACCCACCCACGAAATACACACCCACCTACGTAATACACACCCACCTACGTAATACACATCCACCTCCGTAATATACACACACCTACTTACGTAATACCCACCCATCTACGTAATACACACCCACCTACGTAATACACACCCTCCTCCGTAATACACACCCATCTACGTAATACACAACCACCTCCGTAATACACACCCACCTTCGTAATACACACCCACCCACGTAATACACACCCAACTACGTGATACACACCCACCCACGTAATCCACACCCACCTACGTAATACACACCTACCTACGTAATACACACACACACACCTACGTAATACACAACCACCTACGTTATACACATCCACCTCCGTAATACACACAGACACACCTACCTACGTAATACCCACCCATCTACGTAATACACACCCACCTACGTAATACACACCCTCCTCCGTAATACACACTTATCTACGTAATACACACCCACCCATGTAATACACACCCACCTCCGTAATACACACCCACCTACCTACGTAATATAACACCCATCTACGTAATACACACCCACCCACGTAATACCAACACCCACGTACGTAATACACACCCACCTCCGCAATACACACCCACCTACCTACGTAATACACACCCATCTACGTAATACACACCCACCTACGTAATACACACCACCTTACTTAATACACACCCATCTACGTAATACACACCCATCTACGTAATACACACCCATCTACGTAATACACACCACCTTACTTAACACACATCCATCTCCGTAATACACACCCACACACGTAATACACACCCACCTACGTAATACACACCCACCTACGTAATACACACCCACCCACGTAATACACACCCACCCACGTAATACACACCCACCTACGTGATACCCACCCACCTCCGTAATACACACCCATCTACGCAATACACACCCAGCCACGTAATACACACTCACCTACCTACGTAATACAAACCCACCTACCTCCGTAATACACACCCATCTACGTAATACACACCCATCTACGTAATACACACCCATATACGTAATACACACCAACCTACCTACGTAATACACACCCACCTACCTACGTAATACACACCCACCTATGTAATACACACCAACCTACGTAATACACACCCACCTACCTACGTAATACACACCCACCTACGTAATACACACCACCTTACTTAATACACACCCATCTACGTAATACACACCCACCTACCTACGGAATACACACCCACCTACGTAATACACACCACCTTACTTAATACACACCCATCTACGTAATACACACCCACCTCCGTATTACACACCCACCTACCTACGTAATACACACCCACCTACGTAATACCCACCACCTTACTTAATACACACCCATCTACGTAATACACACCCACCTCCGTAATACACACCCACCTACCTACGTAATACACACCCATCTACGTACGTAATACACACCCACCCACGAAATACACACCCACCTACGTAATACACACCCACCTACGTAATACACATCCACCTCCGTAATATACACACACCTACTTACGTAATACCCACCCATCTACGTAATACACACCCACCTACGTAAAACACACCCTCCTCCGTAATACACACCCATCTACGTAATACACACCCACCTCCGTAATACACACCCACCTACCTACGTAATACGCACCCATCTACGTAATACACACCCACCCACGTAATACCCACACCCACGTACGTAATACGTAATACACACCCATCTACGTAATACACACCCATCTACGTAATACACACCCACCTACCAACGTAATACACACCCACCTACCTACGTAATACACACCCACATACGTAATACACACCCACCTACGTAATACACACCACCTTACTTAATACACACCCATCTACGTAATACACACCGACCTCGTTAATACACACCCATCTACGTTATACACACCCACCTCCGTAATACACACCCACCTACGTAATACACACCCACCCACGTAATACACACCCATCTACGTAATACACACACATCTACGTAATACACACCCACCTACCTACGTAATACACACCCACTCACGTAAAACACACCTACCTACGTAATACACATCCATCTACGTAATACACACCCAACTCTGTAATACACACCCACCTATCTACGTAATACACACCCACCTACGTAATACACACCCACCTATCTACGTAATATACACCCACCTAAGTAATACACACCACCTTACTTAATACACACCCATCTACGTAATACACACCCACCTCCGTAATACACACCCACCTAACTACGTAAAACACACCCATCTACGTAATACACACCCACCTACGTAATACACACCCACCTACATAATACACACCACCTTACTTAATACACACCCATCTCCGTAATACACACCCACCCATGTAATACACACCCACCTACGTAATACACACCCACCTACGTAATACACACCCACCCACGTAATACACACCCACCTACGTAATACACACCCACCCACGTAATACACACCCACCTACGTGATACACACCCACCCACGTAATACACACCCACCTACGTAATACACACCCACCTTCGTAATACACACCCACCCACGTAATACACACCCAACTACGTGATACACACCCACCCACGTAATCCACACCCACCTACGTAATACACACCTACCTACGTAATACACACACACACACCTACGTAATACACAACCACCTACGTAATACACATCCACCTCCGTAATACACACACACACCTACCTACGTAATACCCACCCATTTACGTAATACACACCCACCTACGTAATACACACCCTCCTCCGTAATACACACTTATCTACGTAATACACACCCACCCATGTAATACACACCCACCTCCGTAATACACACCCACCTACCTACGTAATATAACACCCATCTACGTAATACACACCCACCCACGTAATACCAACACCCACGTACGTAATACACACCCACCTCCGCAATACACACCCACCTACCTACGTAATACACACCCATCTACGTAATACACACCCACCTACGTAATACACACCACCTTACTTAATACACACCCATCTACGTAATACACACCCATCTACGTAATACACACCCATCTACGTAATACACACCACCTTACTTAATACACATCCATCTCCGTAATACACACCCACACACGTAATACACACCCACCTACGTAATACACACCCACCTACGTAATACACACCCACCCACTTAATACACACCCACCCACGTAATACACACCCACCTACGTGATACCCACCCACCTCCGTAATACACACCCATCTACGCAATACACACCCAGCCACGTAATACACACTCACCTACCTACGTAATACAAACCCACCTACCTCCGTAATACACACCCATCTACGTAATACACACCCATTTACGTAATACACACCCATATACGTAATACACACCAACCTACCTACGTATTACACACCCACCTACCTACGTAATACACACCCACCTATGTAATACACACCAACCTACGTAATACACACCCACCTACCTACGTAATACACACCCACCTACGTAATACACACCACCTTACTTAATACACACCCATCTACGTAATACACACCCACCTACCTACGGAATACACACCCACCTACGTAATACACACCACCTTACTTAATACACACCCATCTACGTAATACACACCCACCTCCGTATTACACACCCACCTACCTACGTAATACACACCCACCTACGTAATACCCACCACCTTACTTAATACACACCCATCTACGTAATACACACCCACCTCCGTAATACACACCCACCTACCTACGTAATACACACCCATCTACGTACGTAATACACACCCACCCACGAAATACACACCCACCCACGTAATACACACCCACCTACGTAATACACATCCACCTCCGTAATATACACACACCTACTTACGTAATACCCACCCATCTACGTAATACACACCCACCTACGTAATACACACCCTCCTCCGTAATACACACCCATCTACGTAATACACACCCACCCATGTAATACACACCCACCCACGTAATACCCACACCCACGTACGTAATACGTAATACACATCCACCTCCGTAATATACACACACCTACTAACGTAATACCCACCCATCTACGTAATACACACCCACCTACGTAATACACACCCTCCTACGTAAAACACACCCATCTACGTAATACACACCCATCTACGTAATACACACCCACCTACCAACGTAATACACACCCACCTACCTACGTAATACACACCCACCCACGTAATACACACCACCTTACTTAATACACACCCATCCACGTAATACACACCGACCTCGTTAATACACACCCATCTACGTTATACACACCCACCTCCGTAATACACACCCACCTACGTAATACACACCCACCTACGTAATACACAACCATCTACGTAATACACACACATCTACGTAATACACACCCACCTACCTACATAATACACACCCACCCACGTAAAACACACCTACCTACGTAATACACATCCATCTACGTAATACACACCCAACTCCGTAATACACACCCACCTATCTACGTAATACACACCCACCTACGTAATACACACCCACCTATCTACGTAATACACACCCACCTACGTAATACACACCACCTTACTTAATACACACCCATCTACGTAATACACACCCACCTCCGTAATACACACCCACCTACCTACGTAAAACACACCCATCTACGTTATACACACCCACCTACGTAATACACACCCACCTACGTAATACACACCACCTTACTTAATACACACCCATCTACGTAATACACACCCACCTCCGTAATACACACCCACCTACCTACGTAATACACACCCATCTACGTAATACACACCCACCTACGTAATGCACACCACCTTACTTAATACACACCCATCTACGTAATACACACCCACCTCCGTAATACACACCTACCTACGTAATACACACCCATCTACGTAATACACTCCCACCTACGTAATACACACCCACCACCGTAATACGCACCCACCTACCTACGTAATACACACCCATCTACGTAATACACACCCACCTACGTAATACACACCCACCTCCGTAATACACACCCACCTACCTACGTAATACGCACCCATCTACGTAATACACACCCACCCACGTAATACCCACACCCACGTACGTAATACGTAATACACACCCATCTACGTAATACACACCCACCTACGTAATACACACCCACCTACGTAATACACACCCACCTACGTAATACACACCCACCTACGTAATACACACCCACCTCCGTAATATACACACACCAACCTACGTAATTCACACCCATCTACGTAATACACACCCACCTACGTAATACACACCCACCTCCGTAATACACACCCATCTAAGCAATACACACCCACCCACGTAATACACACCCACCTACCTACGTGATACAAACCCACCTACCTACGTAATACACACCCATCTACGTAATACTCACCCATCTACGTAATACACACCCATATACGTAATACACACCCACCTACGTAATACCCACCACCTTACTTAATACACACCCATCTACGTAATACACACCCACCTCCGTAATACACACCCACCTACCTACGTAATACACACCCATCTACGTACGTAATACACACCCACCCACGAAATACACACCCACCTACGTAATACACACCCTCCTACGTAATACACATCCACCTCCGTAATATTCACACACCTACTTACGTAATACCCACCCATCTACGTAATACACACCCACCTACGTAATACACACCCTCCTCCGTAATACACACCCATCTACGTAATACACAACCACCTCCGTAATACACACCCACCTATCTACGTAATACGCACCCATCTACGTAATACACACCCACCCACGTAATACCCACACCCACGTACGTAATACGTAATACACACCCATCTACGTAATACACACCCATCTACGTAATACACACCCACCTACCAACGTAATACACACCCACCTACCTACGTAATACACACCCACCTACGTAATACACACCCACCTACGTAATACACACCACCTTACTTAATACACACCCATTCACGTAATACACACCGACCTCGTTAATACACACCTATCTACGTTATACACACCCACCTCCGTAATACACACCCACCTACGTAATACACACCCACCCACGTAATACACACCCATCTACGTAATACACACACATCTACGTAATACACACCCACCTACCTACGTAATACACACCCACCCACGTAAAACACACCTACCTACGTAATACACACCCATCTAAGTAATACAAACCGACCTCGTTAATACACACCCATCTACGTTATACACACCCACCTCCGTAATACACACCCACCTACGTAATACACACCCACCTATCTACGTAATACACACCCACCTACGTAATACACACCCACCTATCTACGTAATACACACCCACCTACGTAATACACACCACCTTAATTAATAAACACCCATCTACGTAATACACACCCACCTATCTACGTAATACACACCCACCTACGTAATACACACCACCTTACTTAATACACACCCATCTACGTAATACTCACCCATCTACGTAATACACACCCATATACGTAATACACACCCACCTACCTACGTAATACACACCCACCTACCTACGTAATACACACCCACCTACCTACGTGATACACACCCACATATGTATTCCACACCCACCTACGTAATACACACCCACCTACCTACGTAATACACCCCCACCTACGTAATACACACCACCTTACTTAATACACACCCATCTACGTAATACACACCCACCTTCGTAATACACACCCACTTACGTAATACACACCCACCTACGTCATACACACCCATCTACGTAATACACACCTACCTACGTAATACAGACCCACCTACATAATACACACCACCTTACTTAATACACACCCATCTACGTAATACACACCCACCTACCTACGTATTACACACCCACCTACGTAATACACACCTACCTACGTAATACACATCCACCCACGTAATACACACCCACCTACGTAATGCACACCCACCTACGTAATACACACCACCTTACTTAATACACATCCATCTACGTAATACACACCCACCTCCGTAATACACACCCACTTACCTACGTAATACACACACACACACACCTACGTAATACACACCCACTTACGTAATACACACCACCTTACTTAATACACACCCATCTACGTAATACACACCAACCTCCGTATTACACACCCACCTACCCACGTAATACACACCCACCTACGTAATACACATCACTTTATGTAATACACACCTATCTACGTAACACACCCACCTCCATAATACACACCCACCTACCTAGGTAATACACACCCAGCTACGTACGTAATACACACCCATCTACGTAATACACACCCATCTACGTAATACACACCCACCTTCGTAATACACACCCAGCTACGTAATACATACCCATCTACGTAATACACACCCATCTTCGTAATACACACCACCTTACTTAATACACACCCATCTACGTAATACACACCCATCTACATAATACACACCCATTTACGTAATACACACCCAACCACGTAATACACATCCACCTACGTAATACACACCCACCTACGTAATACACACCCATTTACGTAATACACACCCATCTACGTAATACACACCTACCTACGAAATACACACCCACCTGCGTAATACACACCCATCTACGTAATACACACCCATCTACGTAATACACACCCATCTACGTAATACACACCTACCTACGTAATACACACCCGCCTACGTAATACACACCCACCTACGTTATACACACCCACCTACGTCATACACACCCACCTACGTAATACACACCCACCTCCGTAATACACACCCACCTACGTAATACACACCCATTTACGTAATACACATCCATCTACGTAATACACACCTACCTACGAAATACACACCCACCTGCGTAATACACACCCATCTACGTAATACACACCCATCTACGTAATACACACCCACCTACCAACGTAATACACACCCACCTACCTACGTAATACACACCCACATACGTAATACACACCCACCTACGTAATACACACCACCTTACTTAATACACACCCATCTACGTAATACACACCGACCTCGTTAATACACACCCATCTACGTTATACACACCCACCTCCGTAATACACACCCACCTACGTAATACACACCCACCCACGTAATACACACCCATCTACGTAATACACACACATCTACGTAATACACACCCACCTACCTACGTAATACACACCCACTCACGTAAAACACACCTACCTACGTAATACACATCCATCTACGTAATACACACCCAACTCTGTAATACACACCCACCTATCTACGTAATACACACCCACCTACGTAATACACACCCACCTATCTACGTAATACACACCCACCTAAGTAATACACACCACCTTACTTAATACACACCCATCTACGTAATACACACCCACCTCCGTAATACACACCCACCTAACTACGTAAAACACACCCATCTACGTAATACACACCCACCTACGTAATACACACCCACCTACGTAATACACACCCACCCACGTAATACACACCCACCTACGTGATACACACCCACCCACGTAATACACACCCACCTACGTAATACACACCCACCTTCGTAATACACACCCACCCACGTGATACACACCCAACTACGTGATACACACCCACCCACGTAATCCACACCCACCTACGTAATACACACCTACCTACGTAATACACACACACACACACCTACGTAATACACAACCACCTACGTAATACACATCCACCTCCGTAATACACACACACACCTACCTACGTAATACCCACCCATTTACGTAATACACACCCACCTACGTAATACACACCCTCCTCCGTAATACACACTTATCTACGTAATACACACCCACCCATGTAATACACACCCACCTCCGTAATACACACCCACCTACCTACGTAATATAACACCCATCTACGTAATACACACCCACCCACGTAATACCAACACCCACGTACGTAATACACACCCACCTCCGCAATACACACCCACCTACCTACGTAATACACACCCATCTACGTAATACACACCCACCTACGTAATACACACCACCTTACTTAATACACACCCATCTACGTAATACACACCCATCTACGTAATACACACCCATCTACGTAATACACACCACCTTACTTAATACACATCCATCTCCGTAATACACACCCACACACGTAATACACACCCACCTACGTAATACACACCCACCTACGTAATACACACCCACCCACTTAATACACACCCACCCACGTAATACACACCCACCTACGTGATACCCACCCACCTCCGTAATACACACCCATCTACGCAATACACACCCAGCCACGTAATACACACTCACCTACCTACGTAATACAAACCCACCTACCTCCGTAATACACACCCATCTACGTAATACACACCCATTTACGTAATACACACCCATATACGTAATACACACCAACCTACCTACGTAATACACACCCACCTACCTACGTAATACACACCCACCTATGTAATACACACCAACCTAAGTAATACACACCCACCTACCTACGTAATACACACCCACCTACGTAATACACACCACCTTACTTAATACACACCCATCTACGTAATACACACCCACCTACCTACGGAATACACACCCACCTACGTAATACACACCACCTTACTTAATACACACCCATCTACGTAATACACACCCACCTCCGTATTACACACCCACCTACCTACGTAATACACACCCACCTACGTAATACCCACCACCTTACTTAATACACACCCATCTACGTAATACACACCCACCTCCGTAATACACACCCACCTACCTACGTAATACACACCCATCTACGTACGTAATACACACCCACCCACGAAATACACACCCACCTACGTAATACACACCCACCTACGTAATACACATCCACCTCCGTAATATACACACACCTACTTACGTAATACCCACCCATCTACGTAATACACACCCACCTACGTAATACACACCCTCCTCCGTAATACACACCCATCTACGTAATACACACCCACCCATGTAATACACACCCACCCACGTAATACCCACACCCACGTACGTAATACGTAATACACATCCACCTCCGTAATATACACACACCTACTAACGTAATACCCACCCATCTACGTAATACACACCCACCTACGTAATACACACCCTCCTACGTAAAACACACCCATCTACGTAATACACACCCATCTACGTAATACACACCCACCTACCAACGTAATACACACCCACCTACCTACGTAATACACACCCACCCACGTAATACACACCACCTTACTTAATACACACCCATCCACGTAATACACACCGACCTCGTTAATACACACCCATCTACGTTATACACACCAACCTCCGTAATACACACCCACCTACGTAATACACACCCACCTACGTAATACACAACCATCTACGTAATACACACACATCTACGTAATACACACCCACCTACCTACATAATACACACCCACCCACGTAAAACACACCTACCTACGTAATACACATCCATCTACGTAATACACACCCAACTCCGTAATACACACCCACCTATCTACGTAATACACACCCACCTACGTAATACACACCCACCTATCTACGTAATACACACCCACCTACGTAATACACACCACCTTACTTAATACACACCCATCTACGTAATACACACCCACCTCCGTAATACACACCCACCTACCTACGTAAAACACACCCATCTACGTTATACACACCCACCTACGTAATACACACCCACCTACGTAATACACACCACCTTACTTAATACACACCCATCTACGTAATACACACCCACCTCCGTAATACACACCTACCTACGTAATACACACCCATCTACGTAATACACACCTACCTACGTAATACAGACCCACCTACATAATACACACCACCTTACTTAATACACACCCATCTACGTAATACACACCCACCTACCTACGTATTACACACCCACCTACGTAATACACACCTACCTACGTAATACACATCCACCCACGTAATACACACCCACCTACGTAATGCACACCCACCTACGTAATACACACCACCTTACTTAATACACACCCATCTACGTAATACACACCCACCTCCGTAATACACACCCACTTACCTACGTAATACACACACACACACACACACACACCTACGTAATACACACCCACTTACGTAATACACACCACCTTACTTAATACACACCCATCTACGTAATACACACCAACCTCCGTATTACACACCCACCTACCCACGTAATACACACCCACCTACGTAATACACATCACTTTATGTAATACACACCTATCTACGTAACACACCCACCTCCATAATACACACCCACCTACCTACGTAATACACACCCAGCTACGTACGTAATACACACCCATCTACGTAATACACACCCATCTACGTAATACACACCCACCTTCGTAATACACACCCAGTTACGTAATACATACCCATCTACGTAATACACACCCATCTTCGTAATACACACCACCTTACTTAATACACACCCATCTACGTAATACACACCCATCTACATAATACACACCCATTTACGTAATACACACCCAACCACGTCATACACATCCACCTACGTAATACACACCCACCTACGTAATACACACCCATTTACGTAATACACACCCGTCTACGTAATACACACCTACCTACGAAATACACACCCACCTGCGTAATACACACCCATCTACGTAATACACACCCATCTACGTAATACACACCCATCTACGTAATACACACCTACCTACGTAATACACACCCGCCTACGTAATACACACCCACCTACGTTATACACACCCACCTACGTCATACACACCCACCTACGTAATACACACCCACCTCCGTAATACACACCCACCTACGTAATACACACCCATTTACGTAATACACATCCATCTACGTAATACACACCTACCTACGAAATACACACCCACCTGCGTAATACACACCCATCTACGTAATACACACCCATCTACGTAATACACACCCATCTACGTAATACACACCTACCTACATAATACAAACCCGCCTACGTAATACACACCCACCTACGTTATACACACCCACCTACGTCATACACACCCACCTACGTAATACACACCCACCTCCGTAATACACACCCACCTACGTAACACACACCCACCTACGTAATACACACCCACCTATGTAATACACACCCACCTACCTACGTAATACACACCCACCTACGTATTACACACCACCTTACTTAATACACACCCACCTACGTAATACACACCACCTTACTTAATACACACCCATCTACGTAATACACACCCACCTCCGTATTACACACCCACCTACCTACGTAATACACACCCACCTACGTAATACCCACCACCTTACTTAATACACACCCATCTACGTAATACACACCCACCTCCGTAATACACACCCACCTACCTACGTAATACACACCCACCTATCTACGTAATACACACCCACCTACGTAATACACACCACCTTACTTAATACACACCCATCTACGTAATACACACCCACCTCCGTAATACACACCCACCTACCTACGTAAAACACACCCATCTACGTAATACACACCCACCTACGTAATACACACCCACCTACGTAATACACACCACCTTACTTAATACACACCCATCTACGTAATACACACCCACCTCCGTAATACATACCCACCTACCTACGTAATACACACCCATCTACGTAATACACACCCACCTACGTAATGCACACCACCTTACTTAATACACACCCATCTACGTAATACACACCCACCTCCGTAATACACACCTACCTACGTAATACACACCCATCTACGTAATACACACCCACCTACGTAATACACACCCACCTACGTAAAATGCACCCACCTACCTACGTAATACACACCCATCTACGTAATACACACCCAACCACGTAATACACACCCACCTACGTAATACACACCCACCTACGTAATACACAACCACCTACGTAATACACACCCACCTACGTAATACACACCCACCTGCGTAATATACACACACCAACCTACGTAGTTCACACCCATCTACGTAGTACACACCCACCTACCTAATACACACCCACCTCCGTAATACACACCCATCTAAGCAATACACACCCACCCACGTAATACACACCCACCTACCTACGTAATACAAACCCACCTACATACGTAATACACACCCATCTACGTAATACACACCCATCTACGTAATACACACCCATATACGTAATACACACCCACCTAACTAGGTAATACACACCCACCTACCTACGTAATACACACCCACATATGTAATACACACCCACCTACGTAATACACACCCACCTACCCACGTAATACACACCCACCTACGTAATACACACCACCTTACTTAATACACACCCATCTATGTAATACACACCCACCTACCTACGTAATACACACCCATCTACGTAATACACACCCATATACGTAATACACACCCTCCTACCTCCGTAATACACACCCACCTACCTACGTAATACACCCCCACCTATGTAATACACACCAACCTACGTAATACACTCCCACCTACCTACGTAATACACACCCACCTACGTAATACACACCACCTTACTTAATACACACCCATCTACGTAATACACACCCACCTACCTACGGAATACACACCCACCTACGTAATACACACCACCTTACTTAATACACACCCATCTACGTAATACACACCCACCTCCGTATTACACA
Organism: Chirona hameri; assembly: GCA_036785665.1. Taxonomy (NCBI): domain Eukaryota; kingdom Metazoa; phylum Arthropoda; class Thecostraca; order Balanomorpha; family Balanidae; genus Chirona; species Chirona hameri. The sequence continues at coordinate 177,434 of JAXIVJ010000172.1, forward strand.
CCCACCTACCTACGTAATACACACCGACCTACGTAATACCCACCACCTTACTTAATACACACCCATCTACGTAATACACACCCACCTCCGTAATACACACCCACCTACCTACGTAATACACACCCATCTACGTACGTAATACACACCCACCCACGAAATACACACCCACCTACGTAATACACACCCACCTACGTATTACACATCCACCTCCGTAATATACACACACCTACTTACGTAATACCCACCCATCTACGTAATACACACCCACCTACGTAATACACACCCTCCTCCGTAATACACACCCATCTACGTAATACACACCCACCCATGTAATACACACCCACCCACGTAATACCCACACCCACGTACGTAATACGTAATACACACCCATCTACGTAATACACACCCATCTACGTAATACACACCCACCTACCAACGTAATACACACCCACCTACCTACGTAATACACACCCACCTACGTAATACACACCACCTTACTTAATACACACCCATCTACGTAATACACACCGACCTCGTTAATACACACCCATCTACGTTATACACACCCACCTCCGTAATACACACCCACCTACGTAATACACACCCACCTACGTAATACACAACCATCTACGTAATACACACACATCTACGTAATACACACCCACCTACCTACATAATACACACCCACCCACGTAAAACACACCTACCTACGTAATACACATCCATCTACGTAATACACACCCAACTCCGTAATACACACCCACCTATCTACGTAATACACACCCACCTACGTAATACACACCCACCTATCTACGTAATACACACCCACCTACGTAATACACACCACCTTACTTAATACACACCCATCTACGTAATACACACCCACCTCCGTAATACACACCCACCTACCTACGTAAGACACACCCATCTACGTTATACACACCCACCTACGTAATACACACCCACCTACGTAATACACACCACCTTACTTAATACACACCCATCTACGTAATACACACCCACCTCCGTAATACACACCCACCTACCTACGTAATACACACCCATCTACGTAATACACACCCACCTACGTAATGCACACCACCTTACTTAATACACACCCATCTACGTAATACACACCCACCTCCGTAATACACACCTACCTACGTAATACACACCCATCTACGTAATACACTCCCACCTACGTAATACACACCCACCACCGTAATACGCACCCACCTACCTACGTAATACACACCCATCTACGTAATACACACCCACCTACGTAATACACACCCACCTCCGTAATACACACCCACCTACCTACGTAATACGCACCCATCTACGTAATACACACCCACCCACGTAATACCCACACCCACGTACGTAATACGTAATACACACCCATCTACGTAATACACACCAACCTACGTAATACACACCCACCTACGTAATACACACCCACCTACGTAATACACACCCACCTACGTAATACACACCCACCTCCGTAATATACACACACCAACCTACGTAATTCACACCCATCTACGTAATACACACCCACCTACGTAATACACACCCACCTCCGTAATACACACCCATCTAAGCAATACACACCCACCCACGTAATACACACCCACCTACCTACGTAATACAAACCCACCTACCTACGTAATACACACCCATCTACGTAATACTCACCCATCTACGTAATACACACCCATATACGTAATACACACCCACCTACGTAATACCCACCACCTTACTTAATACACACCCATCTACGTAATACACACCCACCTCCGTAATACACACCCACCTACCTACGTAATACACACCCACCTATCTACGTAATACACACCCACCTACGTAATACACACCACCTTACTTAATACACACCCATCTACGTAATACACACCCACCTCCGTAATACACACCCACCTACCTACGTAAAACACACCCATCTACGTAATACACACCCACCTACGTAATACACACCCACCTACGTAATACACACCACCTTACTTAATACACACCCATCTACGTAATACACACCCACCTCCGTAATACATACCCACCTACCTACGTAATACACACCCATCTACGTAATACACACCCACCTACGTAATGCACACCACCTTACTTAATACACACCCATCTACGTAATACACACCCACCTCCGTAATACACACCTACCTACGTAATACACACCCATCTACGTAATACACACCCACCTACGTAATACACACCCACCTACGTAAAATGCACCCACCTACCTACGTAATACACACCCATCTACGTAATACACACCCAACCACGTAATACACACCCACCTACGTAATACACACCCACCTACGTAATACACACCCACCCACGTAATACACACCCACCCACGTAATACACACCCACCTACGTGATACCCACCCACCTCCGTAATACACACCCATCTACGCAATACACACCCAGCCACGTAATACACACTCACCTACCTACGTAATACAAACCCACCTACCTCCGTAATACACACCCATCTACGTAATACACACCCATCTACGTAATACACACCCATATACGTAATACACACCAACCTACCTACGTAATACACACCCACCTACCTACGTAATACACACCCACCTATGTAATACACACCAACCTACGTAATACACACCCACCTACCTACGTAATACACACCCACCTACGTAATACACACCACCTTACTTAATACACACCCATCTACGTAATACACACCCACCTACCTACGGAATACACACCCACCTACGTAATACACACCACCTTACTTAATACACACCCATCTACGTAATACACACCCACCTCCGTATTACACACCCACCTACCTACGTAATACACACCCACCTACGTAATACCCACCACCTTACTTAATACACACCCATCTACGTAATACACACCCACCTCCGTAATACACACCCACCTACCTACGTAATACACACCCATCTACGTACGTAATACACACCCACCCACGAAATACACACCCACCTACGTAATACACACCCACCTACGTAATACACATCCACCTCCGTAATATACACACACCTACTTACGTAATACCCACCCATATACGTAATACACACCCACCTACGTAATACACACCCTCCTCCGTAATACACACCCATCTACGTAATACACACCCACCTCCGTAATACACACCCACCTACCTACGTAATACGCACCCATCTACGTAATACACACCCACCCACGTAATACCCACACCCACGTACGTAATACGTAATACACACCCATCTACGTAATACACACCCATCTACGTAATACACACCCACCTACCAACGTAATACACACCCACCTACCTACGTAATACACACCCACATACGTAATACACACCCACCTACGTAATACACACCACCTTACTTAATACACACCCATCTACGTAATACACACCGACCTCGTTAATACACACCCATCTACGTTATACACACCCACCTCCGTAATACACACCCACCTACGTAATACACACCCACCCACGTAATACACACCCATCTACGTAATACACACACATCTACGTAATACACACCCACCTACCTACGTAATACACACCCACTCACGTAAAACACACCTACCTACGTAATACACATCCATCTACGTAATACACACCCAACTCTGTAATACACACCCACCTATCTACGTAATACACACCCACCTACGTAATACACACCCACCTATCTACGTAATACACACCCACCTAAGTAATACACACCACCTTACTTAATACACACCCATCTACGTAATACACACCCACCTCCGTAATACACACCCACCTAACTACGTAAAACACACCCATCTACGTAATACACACCCACCTACGTAATACACACCCACCTACGTAATACACACCCACCCACGTAATACACACCCACCTACGTGATACACACCCACCCACGTAATACACACCCACCTACGTAATACACACCCACCTTCGTAATACACACCCACCCACGTAATACACACCCAACTACGTGATACACACCCACCCACGTAATCCACACCCACCTACGTAATACACACCTACCTACGTAATACACACACACACACACCTACGTAATACACAACCACCTACGTAATACACATCCACCTCCGTAATACACACACACACCTACCTACGTAATACCCACCCATTTACGTAATACACACCCACCTACGTAATACACACCCTCCTCCGTAATACACACTTATCTACGTAATACACACCCACCCATGTAATACACACCCACCTCCGTAATACACACCCACCTACCTACGTAATATAACACCCATCTACGTAATACACACCCACCCACGTAATACCAACACCCACGTACGTAATACACACCCACCTCCGCAATACACACCCACCTACCTACGTAATACACACCCATCTACGTAATACACACCCACCTACGTAATACACACCACCTTACTTAATACACACCCATCTACGTAATACACACCCATCTACGTAATACACACCCATCTACGTAATACACACCACCTTACTTAATACACATCCATCTCCGTAATACACACCCACACACGTAATACACACCCACCTACGTAATACACACCCACCTACGTAATACACACCCACCCACTTAATACACACCCACCCACGTAATACACACCCACCTACGTGATACCCACCCACCTCCGTAATACACACCCATCTACGCAATACACACCCAGCCACGTAATACACACTCACCTACCTACGTAATACAAACCCACCTACCTCCGTAATACACACCCATCTACGTAATACACACCCATTTACGTAATACACACCCATATACGTAATACACACCAACCTACCTACGTAATACACACCCACCTACCTACGTAATACACACCCACCTATGTAATACACACCAACCTAAGTAATACACACCCACCTACCTACGTAATACACACCCACCTACGTAATACACACCACCTTACTTAATACACACCCATCTACGTAATACACACCCACCTACCTACGGAATACACACCCACCTACGTAATACACACCACCTTACTTAATACACACCCATCTACGTAATACACACCCACCTCCGTATTACACACCCACCTACCTACGTAATACACACCCACCTACGTAATACCCACCACCTTACTTAATACACACCCATCTACGTAATACACACCCACCTCCGTAACACACACCCACCTACCTACGTAATACACACCCATCTACGTACGTAATACACACCCACCCACGAAATACACACCCACCTACGTAATACACACCCACCTACGTAATACACATCCACCTCCGTAATATACACACACCTACTTACGTAATACCCACCCATCTACGTAATACACACCCACCTACGTAATACACACCCTCCTCCGTAATACACACCCATCTACGTAATACACACCCACCCATGTAATACACACCCACCCACGTAATACCCACACCCACGTACGTAATACGTAATACACATCCACCTCCGTAATATACACACACCTACTAACGTAATACCCACCCATCTACGTAATACACACCCACCTACGTAATACACACCCTCCTACGTAAAACACACCCATCTACGTAATACACACCCATCTACGTAATACACACCCACCTACCAACGTAATACACACCCACCTACCTACGTAATACACACCCACCCACGTAATACACACCACCTTACTTAATACACACCCATCCACGTAATACACACCGACCTCGTTAATACACACCCATCTACGTTATACACACCCACCTCCGTAATACACACCCACCTACGTAATACACACCCACCTACGTAATACATAACCATCTACGTAATACACACACATCTACGTAATACACACCCACCTACCTACATAATACACACCCACCCACGTAAAACACACCTACCTACGTAATACACATCCATCTACGTAATACACACCCAACTCCGTAATACACACCCACCTATCTACGTAATACACACCCACCTACGTAATACACACCCACCTATCTACGTAATACACACCCACCTACGTAATACACACCACCTTACTTAATACACACCCATCTACGTAATACACACCCACCTCCGTAATACACACCCACCTACCTACGTAAAACACACCCATCTACGTTATACACACCCACCTACGTAATACACACCCACCTACGTAATACACACCACCTTACTTAATACACACCCATCTACGTAATACACACCCACCTCCGTAATACACACCTACCTACGTAATACACACCCATCTACGTAATACACACCTACCTACGTAATACAGACCCACCTACATAATACACACCACCTTACTTAATACACACCCATCTACGTAATACACACCCACCTACCTACGTATTACACACCCACCTACGTAATACACACCTACCTACGTAATACACATCCACCCACGTAATACACACCCACCTACGTAATGCACACCCACCTACGTAATACACACCACCTTACTTAATACACACCCATCTACGTAATACACACCCACCTCCGTAATACACACCCACTTACCTACGTAATACACACACACACACCTACGTAATACACACCCACTTACGTAATACACACCACCTTACTTAATACACACCCATCTACGTAATACACACCAACCTCCGTATTACACACCCACCTACCCACGTAATACACACCCACCTACGTAATACACATCACTTTATGTAATACACACCTATCTACGTAACACACCCACCTCCATAATACACACCCACCTACCTACGTAATACACACCCAGCTACGTACGTAATACACACCCATCTACGTAATACACACCCATCTACGTAATACACACCCACCTTCGTAATACACACCCAGTTACGTAATACATACCCATCTACGTAATACACACCCATCTTCGTAATACACACCACCTTACTTAATACACACCCATCTACGTAATACACACCCATCTACATAATACACACCCATTTACGTAATACACACCCAACCACGTAATACACATCCACCTACGTAATACACACCCACCTACGTAATACACACCCATTTACGTAATACACACCCGTCTACGTAATACACACCTACCTACGAAATACACACCCACCTGCGTAATACACACCCATCTACGTAATACACACCCATCTACGTAATACACACCCATCTACGAAATACACACCTACCTACGTAATACACACCCGCCTACGTAATACACACCCACCTACGTTATACACACCCACCTACGTCATACACACCCACCTACGTAATACACACCCACCTCCGTAATACACACCCACCTACGTAATACACACCCATTTACGTAATACACATCCATCTACGTAATACACACCTACCTACGAAATACACACCCACCTGCGTAATACACACCCATCTACGTAATACACACCCATCTACGTAATACACACCCATCTACGTAATACACACCTACCTACATAATACAAACCCGCCTACGTAATACACACCCACCTACGTTATACACACCCACCTACGTCATACACACCCACCTACGTAATACACACCCACCTCCGTAATACACACCCACCTACGTAACACACACCCACCTACGTAATACACACCCACCTATGTAATACACACCCACCTACCTACGTAATACACACCCACCTACGTATTACACACCACCTTACTTAATACACACCCACCTACGTAATACACACCACCTTACTTAATACACACCCATCTACGTAATACACACCCACCTCCGTATTACACACCCACCTACCTACGTAATACACACCCATCTACGTAATACCCACCACCTTACTTAATACACACCCATCTACGTAATACACACCCACCTCCGTAATACACACCCACCTACCTACGTAATACACACCCACCTATCTACGTAATACACACCCACCTACGTAATACACACCACCTTACTTAATACACACCCATCTACGTAATACACACCCACCTCCGTAATACACACCCACCTACCTACGTAAAACACACCCATCTACGTAATACACACCCACCTACGTAATACACACCCACCTACGTAATACACACCACCTTACTTAATACACACCCATCTACGTAATACACACCCACCTCCGTAATACATACCCACCTACCTACGTAATACACACCCATCTACGTAATACACACCCACCTACGTAATGCACACCACCTTACTTAATACACACCCATCTACGTAATACACACCCACCTCCGTAATACACACCTACCTACGTAATACACACCCATCTACGTAATACACACCCACCTACGTAATACACACCCACCTACGTAAAATGCACCCACCTACCTATGTAATACACACCCATCTACGTAATACACACCCAACCACGTAATACACACCCACCTACGTAATACACACCCACCTACGTAATACACACCCACCTACGTAATACACACCCACCTACGTAATACACACCCACCTGCGTAATATACACACACCAACCTACGTAGTTCACACCCATCTACGTAGTACACACCCACCTACCTAATACACACCCACCTCCGTAATACACACCCATCTAAGCAATACACACCCACCCACGTAATACACACCCACCTACCTACGTAATACAAACCCACCTACATACGTAATACACACCCATCTACGTAATACACACCCATCTACGTAATACACACCCATATACGTAATACACACCCACCTAACTAGGTAATACACACCCACCTACCTACGTAATACACACCCACATATGTAATACACACCCACCTACGTAATACACACCCACCTACCCACGTAATACACACCCACCTACGTAATACACACCACCTTACTTAATACACACCCATCTATGTAATACACACCCACCTACCTACGTAATACACACCCATCTACGTAATACACACCCATATACGTAATACACACCCTCCTACCTCCGTAATACACACCCACCTACCTACGTAATACACCCCCACCTATGTAATACACACCAACCTACGTAATACACTCCCACCTACCTACGTAATACACACCCACCTACGTAATACACACCACCTTACTTAATACACACCCATCTACGTAATACACACCCACCTACCTACGGAATACACACCCACCTACGTAATACACACCACCTTACTTAATACACACCCATCTACGTAATACACACCCACCTCCGTATTACACACCCACCTACCTACGTAATACACACCGACCTACGTAATACCCACCACCTTACTTAATACACACCCATCTACGTAATACACACCCACCTCCGTAATACACACCCACCTACCTACGTAATACACACCCATCTACGTACGTAATACACACCCACCCACGAAATACACACCCACCTACGTAATACACACCCACCTACGTATTACACATCCACCTCCGTAATATACACACACCTACTTACGTAATACCCACCCATCTACGTAATACACACCCACCTACGTAATACACACCCTCCTCCGTAATACACACCCATCTACGTAATACACACCCACCCATGTAATACACACCCACCCACGTAATACCCACACCCACGTACGTAATACGTAATACACACCCATCTACGTAATACACACCCATCTACGTAATACACACCCACCTACCAACGTAATACACACCCACCTACCTACGTAATACACACCCACCTACGTAATACACACCACCTTACTTAATACACACCCATCTACGTAATACACACCGACCTCGTTAATACACACCCATCTACGTTATACACACCCACCTCCGTAATACACACCCACCTACGTAATACACACCCACCTACGTAATACACAACCATCTACGTAATACACACACATCTACGTAATACACACCCACCTACCTACATAATACACACCCACCCACGTAAAACACACCTACCTACGTAATACACATCCATCTACGTAATACACACCCAACTCCGTAATACACACCCACCTATCTACGTAATACACACCCACCTACGTAATACACACCCACCTATCTACGTAATACACACCCACCTACGTAATACACACCACCTTACTTAATACACACCCATCTACGTAATACACACCCACCTCCGTAATACACACCCACCTACCTACGTAAGACACACCCATCTACGTTATACACACCCACCTACGTAATACACACCCACCTACGTAATACACACCACCTTACTTAATACACACCCATCTACGTAATACACACCCACCTCCGTAATACACACCCACCTACCTACGTAATACACACCCATCTACGTAATACACACCCACCTACGTAATGCACACCACCTTACTTAATACACACCCATCTACGTAATACACACCCACCTCCGTAATACACACCTACCTACGTAATACACACCCATCTACGTAATACACTCCCACCTACGTAATACACACCCACCACCGTAATACGCACCCACCTACCTACGTAATACACACCCATCTACGTAATACACACCCACCTACGTAATACACACCCACCTCCGTAATACACACCCACCTACCTACGTAATACGCACCCATCTACGTAATACACACCCACCCACGTAATACCCACACCCACGTACGTAATACGTAATACACACCCATCTACGTAATACACACCAACCTACGTAATACACACCCACCTACGTAATACACACCCACCTACGTAATACACACCCACCTACGTAATACACACCCACCTCCGTAATATACACACACCAACCTACGTAATTCACACCCATCTACGTAATACACACCCACCTACGTAATACACACCCACCTCCGTAATACACACCCATCTAAGCAATACACACCCACCCACGTAATACACACCCACCTACCTACGTAATACAAACCCACCTACCTACGTAATACACACCCATCTACGTAATACTCACCCATCTACGTAATACACACCCATATACGTAATACACACCCACCTACGTAATACCCACCACCTTACTTAATACACACCCATCTACGTAATACACACCCACCTCCGTAATACACACCCACCTACCTACGTAATACACACCCACCTATCTACGTAATACACACCCACCTACGTAATACACACCACCTTACTTAATACACACCCATCTACGTAATACACACCCACCTCCGTAATACACACCCACCTACCTACGTAAAACACACCCATCTACGTAATACACACCCACCTACGTAATACACACCCACCTACGTAATACACACCACCTTACTTAATACACACCCATCTACGTAATACACACCCACCTCCGTAATACATACCCACCTACCTACGTAATACACACCCATCTACGTAATACACACCCACCTACGTAATGCACACCACCTTACTTAATACACACCCATCTACGTAATACACACCCACCTCCGTAATACACACCTACCTACGTAATACACACCCATCTACGTAATACACACCCACCTACGTAATACACACCCACCTACGTAAAATGCACCCACCTACCTACGTAATACACACCCATCTACGTAATACACACCCAACCACGTAATACACACCCACCTACGTAATACACACCCACCTACGTAATACACACCCACCCACGTAATACACACCCACCCACGTAATACACACCCACCTACGTGATACCCACCCACCTCCGTAATACACACCCATCTACGCAATACACACCCAGCCACGTAATACACACTCACCTACCTACGTAATACAAACCCACCTACCTCCGTAATACACACCCATCTACGTAATACACACCCATCTACGTAATACACACCCATATACGTAATACACACCAACCTACCTACGTAATACACACCCACCTACCTACGTAATACACACCCACCTATGTAATACACACCAACCTACGTAATACACACCCACCTACCTACGTAATACACACCCACCTACGTAATACACACCACCTTACTTAATACACACCCATCTACGTAATACACACCCACCTACCTACGGAATACACACCCACCTACGTAATACACACCACCTTACTTAATACACACCCATCTACGTAATACACACCCACCTCCGTATTACACACCCACCTACCTACGTAATACACACCCACCTACGTAATACCCACCACCTTACTTAATACACACCCATCTACGTAATACACACCCACCTCCGTAATACACACCCACCTACCTACGTAATACACACCCATCTACGTACGTAATACACACCCACCCACGAAATACACACCCACCTACGTAATACACACCCACCTACGTAATACACATCCACCTCCGTAATATACACACACCTACTTACGTAATACCCACCCATATACGTAATACACACCCACCTACGTAATACACACCCTCCTCCGTAATACACACCCATCTACGTAATACACACCCACCTCCGTAATACACACCCACCTACCTACGTAATACGCACCCATCTACGTAATACACACCCACCCACGTAATACCCACACCCACGTACGTAATACGTAATACACACCCATCTACGTAATACACACCCATCTACGTAATACACACCCACCTACCAACGTAATACACACCCACCTACCTACGTAATACACACCCACATACGTAATACACACCCACCTACGTAATACACACCACCTTACTTAATACACACCCATCTACGTAATACACACCGACCTCGTTAATACACACCCATCTACGTTATACACACCCACCTCCGTAATACACACCCACCTACGTAATACACACCCACCCACGTAATACACACCCATCTACGTAATACACACACATCTACGTAATACACACCCACCTACCTACGTAATACACACCCACTCACGTAAAACACACCTACCTACGTAATACACATCCATCTACGTAATACACACCCAACTCTGTAATACACACCCACCTATCTACGTAATACACACCCACCTACGTAATACACACCCACCTATCTACGTAATACACACCCACCTAAGTAATACACACCACCTTACTTAATACACACCCATCTACGTAATACACACCCACCTCCGTAATACACACCCACCTAACTACGTAAAACACACCCATCTACGTAATACACACCCACCTACGTAATACACACCCACCTACGTAATACACACCCACCCACGTAATACACACCCACCTACGTGATACACACCCACCCACGTAATACACACCCACCTACGTAATACACACCCACCTTCGTAATACACACCCACCCACGTAATACACACCCAACTACGTGATACACACCCACCCACGTAATCCACACCCACCTACGTAATACACACCTACCTACGTAATACACACACACACACACCTACGTAATACACAACCACCTACGTAATACACATCCACCTCCGTAATACACACACACACCTACCTACGTAATACCCACCCATTTACGTAATACACACCCACCTACGTAATACACACCCTCCTCCGTAATACACACTTATCTACGTAATACACACCCACCCATGTAATACACACCCACCTCCGTAATACACACCCACCTACCTACGTAATATAACACCCATCTACGTAATACACACCCACCCACGTAATACCAACACCCACGTACGTAATACACACCCACCTCCGCAATACACACCCACCTACCTACGTAATACACACCCATCTACGTAATACACACCCACCTACGTAATACACACCACCTTACTTAATACACACCCATCTACGTAATACACACCCATCTACGTAATACACACCCATCTACGTAATACACACCACCTTACTTAATACACATCCATCTCCGTAATACACACCCACACACGTAATACACACCCACCTACGTAATACACACCCACCTACGTAATACACACCCACCCACTTAATACACACCCACCCACGTAATACACACCCACCTACGTGATACCCACCCACCTCCGTAATACACACCCATCTACGCAATACACACCCAGCCACGTAATACACACTCACCTACCTACGTAATACAAACCCACCTACCTCCGTAATACACACCCATCTACGTAATACACACCCATTTACGTAATACACACCCATATACGTAATACACACCAACCTACCTACGTAATACACACCCACCTACCTACGTAATACACACCCACCTATGTAATACACACCAACCTAAGTAATACACACCCACCTACCTACGTAATACACACCCACCTACGTAATACACACCACCTTACTTAATACACACCCATCTACGTAATACACACCCACCTACCTACGGAATACACACCCACCTACGTAATACACACCACCTTACTTAATACACACCCATCTACGTAATACACACCCACCTCCGTATTACACACCCACCTACCTACGTAATACACACCCACCTACGTAATACCCACCACCTTACTTAATACACACCCATCTACGTAATACACACCCACCTCCGTAACACACACCCACCTACCTACGTAATACACACCCATCTACGTACGTAATACACACCCACCCACGAAATACACACCCACCTACGTAATACACACCCACCTACGTAATACACATCCACCTCCGTAATATACACACACCTACTTACGTAATACCCACCCATCTACGTAATACACACCCACCTACGTAATACACACCCTCCTCCGTAATACACACCCATCTACGTAATACACACCCACCCATGTAATACACACCCACCCACGTAATACCCACACCCACGTACGTAATACGTAATACACATCCACCTCCGTAATATACACACACCTACTAACGTAATACCCACCCATCTACGTAATACACACCCACCTACGTAATACACACCCTCCTACGTAAAACACACCCATCTACGTAATACACACCCATCTACGTAATACACACCCACCTACCAACGTAATACACACCCACCTACCTACGTAATACACACCCACCCACGTAATACACACCACCTTACTTAATACACACCCATCCACGTAATACACACCGACCTCGTTAATACACACCCATCTACGTTATACACACCCACCTCCGTAATACACACCCACCTACGTAATACACACCCACCTACGTAATACATAACCATCTACGTAATACACACACATCTACGTAATACACACCCACCTACCTACATAATACACACCCACCCACGTAAAACACACCTACCTACGTAATACACATCCATCTACGTAATACACACCCAACTCCGTAATACACACCCACCTATCTACGTAATACACACCCACCTACGTAATACACACCCACCTATCTACGTAATACACACCCACCTACGTAATACACACCACCTTACTTAATACACACCCATCTACGTAATACACACCCACCTCCGTAATACACACCCACCTACCTACGTAAAACACACCCATCTACGTTATACACACCCACCTACGTAATACACACCCACCTACGTAATACACACCACCTTACTTAATACACACCCATCTACGTAATACACACCCACCTCCGTAATACACACCTACCTACGTAATACACACCCATCTACGTAATACACACCTACCTACGTAATACAGACCCACCTACATAATACACACCACCTTACTTAATACACACCCATCTACGTAATACACACCCACCTACCTACGTATTACACACCCACCTACGTAATACACACCTACCTACGTAATACACATCCACCCACGTAATACACACCCACCTACGTAATGCACACCCACCTACGTAATACACACCACCTTACTTAATACACACCCATCTACGTAATACACACCCACCTCCGTAATACACACCCACTTACCTACGTAATACACACACACACACCTACGTAATACACACCCACTTACGTAATACACACCACCTTACTTAATACACACCCATCTACGTAATACACACCAACCTCCGTATTACACACCCACCTACCCACGTAATACACACCCACCTACGTAATACACATCACTTTATGTAATACACACCTATCTACGTAACACACCCACCTCCATAATACACACCCACCTACCTACGTAATACACACCCAGCTACGTACGTAATACACACCCATCTACGTAATACACACCCATCTACGTAATACACACCCACCTTCGTAATACACACCCAGTTACGTAATACATACCCATCTACGTAATACACACCCATCTTCGTAATACACACCACCTTACTTAATACACACCCATCTACGTAATACACACCCATCTACATAATACACACCCATTTACGTAATACACACCCAACCACGTAATACACATCCACCTACGTAATACACACCCACCTACGTAATACACACCCATTTACGTAATACACACCCGTCTACGTAATACACACCTACCTACGAAATACACACCCACCTGCGTAATACACACCCATCTACGTAATACACACCCATCTACGTAATACACACCCATCTACGAAATACACACCTACCTACGTAATACACACCCGCCTACGTAATACACACCCACCTACGTTATACACACCCACCTACGTCATACACACCCACCTACGTAATACACACCCACCTCCGTAATACACACCCACCTACGTAATACACACCCATTTACGTAATACACATCCATCTACGTAATACACACCTACCTACGAAATACACACCCACCTGCGTAATACACACCCATCTACGTAATACACACCCATCTACGTAATACACACCCATCTACGTAATACACACCTACCTACATAATACAAACCCGCCTACGTAATACACACCCACCTACGTTATACACACCCACCTACGTCATACACACCCACCTACGTAATACACACCCACCTCCGTAATACACACCCACCTACGTAACACACACCCACCTACGTAATACACACCCACCTATGTAATACACACCCACCTACCTACGTAATACACACCCACCTACGTATTACACACCACCTTACTTAATACACACCCACCTACGTAATACACACCACCTTACTTAATACACACCCATCTACGTAATACACACCCACCTCCGTATTACACACCCACCTACCTACGTAATACACACCCACCTACGTAATACCCACCACCTTACTTAATACACACCCATCTACGTAATACACACCCACCTCCGTAATACACACCCACCTACCTACGTAATACACACCCACCTATCTACGTAATACACACCCACCTACGTAATACACACCACCTTACTTAATACACACCCATCTACGTAATACACACCCACCTCCGTAATACACACCCACCTACCTACGTAAAACACACCCATCTACGTAATACACACCCATCTACGCAATACACACCCAGCCACGTAATACACACTCACCTACCTACGTAATACAAACCCACCTACCTCCGTAATACACACCCATCTACGTAATACACACCCATCTACGTAATACACACCCATATACGTAATACACACCAACCTACCTACGTAATACACACCCACCTACCTACGTAATACACACCCACCTATGTAATACACACCAACCTACGTAATACACACCCACCTACCTACGTAATACACACCCACCTACGTAATACACACCACCTTACTTAATACACACCCATCTACGTAATACACACCCACCTACCTACGGAATACACACCCACCTACGTAATACACACCACCTTACTTAATACACACCCATCTACGTAATACACACCCACCTCCGTATTACACACCCACCTACCTACGTAATACACACCCACCTACGTAATACCCACCACCTTACTTAATACACACCCATCTACGTAATACACACCCACCTCCGTAATACACACCCACCTACCTACGTAATACACACCCATCTACGTACGTAATACACACCCACCCACGAAATACACACCCACCTACGTAATACACACCCACCTACGTAATACACATCCACCTCCGTAATATACACACACCTACTTACGTAATACCCACCCATATACGTAATACACACCCACCTACGTAATACACACCCTCCTCCGTAATACACACCCATCTACGTAATACACACCCACCTCCGTAATACACACCCACCTACCTACGTAATACGCACCCATCTACGTAATACACACCCACCCACGTAATACCCACACCCACGTACGTAATACGTAATACACACCCATCTACGTAATACACACCCATCTACGTAATACACACCCACCTACCAACGTAATACACACCCACCTACCTACGTAATACACACCCACATACGTAATACACACCCACCTACGTAATACACACCACCTTACTTAATACACACCCATCTACGTAATACACACCGACCTCGTTAATACACACCCATCTACGTTATACACACCCACCTCCGTAATACACACCCACCTACGTAATACACACCCACCCACGTAATACACACCCATCTACGTAATACACACACATCTACGTAATACACACCCACCTACCTACGTAATACACACCCACTCACGTAAAACACACCTACCTACGTAATACACATCCATCTACGTAATACACACCCAACTCTGTAATACACACCCACCTATCTACGTAATACACACCCACCTACGTAATACACACCCACCTATCTACGTAATACACACCCACCTAAGTAATACACACCACCTTACTTAATACACACCCATCTACGTAATACACACCCACCTCCGTAATACACACCCACCTAACTACGTAAAACACACCCATCTACGTAATACACACCCACCTACGTAATACACACCCACCTACGTAATACACACCCACCCACGTAATACACACCCACCTACGTGATACACACCCACCCACGTAATACACACCCACCTACGTAATACACACCCACCTTCGTAATACACACCCACCCACGTAATACACACCCAACTACGTGATACACACCCACCCACGTAATCCACACCCACCTACGTAATACACACCTACCTACGTAATACACACACACACACACCTACGTAATACACAACCACCTACGTAATACACATCCACCTCCGTAATACACACACACACCTACCTACGTAATACCCACCCATTTACGTAATACACACCCACCTACGTAATACACACCCTCCTCCGTAATACACACTTATCTACGTAATACACACCCACCCATGTAATACACACCCACCTCCGTAATACACACCCACCTACCTACGTAATATAACACCCATCTACGTAATACACACCCACCCACGTAATACCAACACCCACGTACGTAATACACACCCACCTCCGCAATACACACCCACCTACCTACGTAATACACACCCATCTACGTAATACACACCCACCTACGTAATACACACCACCTTACTTAATACACACCCATCTACGTAATACACACCCATCTACGTAATACACACCCATCTACGTAATACACACCACCTTACTTAATACACATCCATCTCCGTAATACACACCCACACACGTAATACACACCCACCTACGTAATACACACCCACCTACGTAATACACACCCACCCACTTAATACACACCCACCCACGTAATACACACCCACCTACGTGATACCCACCCACCTCCGTAATACACACCCATCTACGCAATACACACCCAGCCACGTAATACACACTCACCTACCTACGTAATACAAACCCACCTACCTCCGTAATACACACCCATCTACGTAATACACACCCATTTACGTAATACACACCCATATACGTAATACACACCAACCTACCTACGTAATACACACCCACCTACCTACGTAATACACACCCACCTATGTAATACACACCAACCTAAGTAATACACACCCACCTACCTACGTAATACACACCCACCTACGTAATACACACCACCTTACTTAATACACACCCATCTACGTAATACACACCCACCTACCTACGGAATACACACCCACCTACGTAATACACACCACCTTACTTAATACACACCCATCTACGTAATACACACCCACCTCCGTATTACACACCCACCTACCTACGTAATACACACCCACCTACGTAATACCCACCACCTTACTTAATACACACCCATCTACGTAATACACACCCACCTCCGTAACACACACCCACCTACCTACGTAATACACACCCATCTACGTACGTAATACACACCCACCCACGAAATACACACCCACCTACGTAATACACACCCACCTACGTAATACACATCCACCTCCGTAATATACACACACCTACTTACGTAATACCCACCCATCTACGTAATACACACCCACCTACGTAATACACACCCTCCTCCGTAATACACACCCATCTACGTAATACACACCCACCCATGTAATACACACCCACCCACGTAATACCCACACCCACGTACGTAATACGTAATACACATCCACCTCCGTAATATACACACACCTACTAACGTAATACCCACCCATCTACGTAATACACACCCACCTACGTAATACACACCCTCCTACGTAAAACACACCCATCTACGTAATACACACCCATCTACGTAATACACACCCACCTACCAACGTAATACACACCCACCTACCTACGTAATACACACCCACCCACGTAATACACACCACCTTACTTAATACACACCCATCCACGTAATACACACCGACCTCGTTAATACACACCCATCTACGTTATACACACCCACCTCCGTAATACACACCCACCTACGTAATACACACCCACCTACGTAATACATAACCATCTACGTAATACACACACATCTACGTAATACACACCCACCTACCTACATAATACACACCCACCCACGTAAAACACACCTACCTACGTAATACACATCCATCTACGTAATACACACCCAACTCCGTAATACACACCCACCTATCTACGTAATACACACCCACCTACGTAATACACACCCACCTATCTACGTAATACACACCCACCTACGTAATACACACCACCTTACTTAATACACACCCATCTACGTAATACACACCCACCTCCGTAATACACACCCACCTACCTACGTAAAACACACCCATCTACGTTATACACACCCACCTACGTAATACACACCCACCTACGTAATACACACCACCTTACTTAATACACACCCATCTACGTAATACACACCCACCTCCGTAATACACACCTACCTACGTAATACACACCCATCTACGTAATACACACCTACCTACGTAATACAGACCCACCTACATAATACACACCACCTTACTTAATACACACCCATCTACGTAATACACACCCACCTACCTACGTATTACACACCCACCTACGTAATACACACCTACCTACGTAATACACATCCACCCACGTAATACACACCCACCTACGTAATGCACACCCACCTACGTAATACACACCACCTTACTTAATACACACCCATCTACGTAATACACACCCACCTCCGTAATACACACCCACTTACCTACGTAATACACACACACACACCTACGTAATACACACCCACTTACGTAATACACACCACCTTACTTAATACACACCCATCTACGTAATACACACCAACCTCCGTATTACACACCCACCTACCCACGTAATACACACCCACCTACGTAATACACATCACTTTATGTAATACACACCTATCTACGTAACACACCCACCTCCATAATACACACCCACCTACCTACGTAATACACACCCAGCTACGTACGTAATACACACCCATCTACGTAATACACACCCATCTACGTAATACACACCCACCTTCGTAATACACACCCAGTTACGTAATACATACCCATCTACGTAATACACACCCATCTTCGTAATACACACCACCTTACTTAATACACACCCATCTACGTAATACACACCCATCTACATAATACACACCCATTTACGTAATACACACCCAACCACGTAATACACATCCACCTACGTAATACACACCCACCTACGTAATACACACCCATTTACGTAATACACACCCGTCTACGTAATACACACCTACCTACGAAATACACACCCACCTGCGTAATACACACCCATCTACGTAATACACACCCATCTACGTAATACACACCCATCTACGAAATACACACCTACCTACGTAATACACACCCGCCTACGTAATACACACCCACCTACGTTATACACACCCACCTACGTCATACACACCCACCTACGTAATACACACCCACCTCCGTAATACACACCCACCTACGTAATACACACCCATTTACGTAATACACATCCATCTACGTAATACACACCTACCTACGAAATACACACCCACCTGCGTAATACACACCCATCTACGTAATACACACCCATCTACGTAATACACACCCATCTACGTAATACACACCTACCTACATAATACAAACCCGCCTACGTAATACACACCCACCTACGTTATACACACCCACCTACGTCATACACACCCACCTACGTAATACACACCCACCTCCGTAATACACACCCACCTACGTAACACACACCCACCTACGTAATACACACCCACCTATGTAATACACACCCACCTACCTACGTAATACACACCCACCTACGTATTACACACCACCTTACTTAATACACACCCACCTACGTAATACACACCACCTTACTTAATACACACCCATCTACGTAATACACACCCACCTCCGTATTACACACCCACCTACCTACGTAATACACACCCACCTACGTAATACCCACCACCTTACTTAATACACACCCATCTACGTAATACACACCCACCTCCGTAATACACACCCACCTACCTACGTAATACACACCCACCTATCTACGTAATACACACCCACCTACGTAATACACACCACCTTACTTAATACACACCCATCTACGTAATACACACCCACCTCCGTAATACACACCCACCTACCTACGTAAAACACACCCATCTACGTAATACACACCCACCTACGTAATACACACCCACCTACGTAATACACACCACCTTACTTAATACACACCCATCTACGTAATACACACCCACCTCCGTAATACATACCCACCTACCTACGTAATACACACCCATCTACGTAATACACACCCACCTACGTAATGCACACCACCTTACTTAATACACACCCATCTACGTAATACACACCCACCTCCGTAATACACACCTACCTACGTAATACACACCCATCTACGTAATACACACCCACCTACGTAATACACACCCACCTACGTAAAATGCACCCACCTACCTATGTAATACACACCCATCTACGTAATACACACCCAACCACGTAATACACACCCACCTACGTAATACACACCCACCTACGTAATACACACCCACCTACGTAATACACACCCACCTACGTAATACACACCCACCTGCGTAATATACACACACCAACCTACGTAGTTCACACCCATCTACGTAGTACACACCCACCTACCTAATACACACCCACCTCCGTAATACACACCCATCTAAGCAATACACACCCACCCACGTAATACACACCCACCTACCTACGTAATACAAACCCACCTACATACGTAATACACACCCATCTACGTAATACACACCCATCTACGTAATACACACCCATATACGTAATACACACCCACCTAACTAGGTAATACACACCCACCTACCTACGTAATACACACCCACATATGTAATACACACCCACCTACGTAATACACACCCACCTACCCACGTAATACACACCCACCTACGTAATACACACCACCTTACTTAATACACACCCATCTATGTAATACACACCCACCTACCTACGTAATACACACCCATCTACGTAATACACACCCATATACGTAATACACACCCTCCTACCTCCGTAATACACACCCACCTACCTACGTAATACACCCCCACCTATGTAATACACACCAACCTACGTAATACACTCCCACCTACCTACGTAATACACACCCACCTACGTAATACACACCACCTTACTTAATACACACCCATCTACGTAATACACACCCACCTACCTACGGAATACACACCCACCTACGTAATACACACCACCTTACTTAATACACACCCATCTACGTAATACACACCCACCTCCGTATTACACACCCACCTACCTACGTAATACACACCGACCTACGTAATACCCACCACCTTACTTAATACACACCCATCTACGTAATACACACCCACCTCCGTAATACACACCCACCTACCTACGTAATACACACCCATCTACGTACGTAATACACACCCACCCACGAAATACACACCCACCTACGTAATACACACCCACCTACGTAATACACATCCACCTCCGTAATATACACACACCTACTTACGTAATACCCACCCATCTACGTAATACACACCCACCTACGTAATACACACCCTCCTCCGTAATACACACCCATCTACGTAATACACACCCACCCATGTAATACACACCCACCCACGTAATACCCACACCCACGTACGTAATACGTAATACACACCCATCTACGTAATACACACCCATCTACGTAATACACACCCACCTACCAACGTAATACACACCCACCTACCTACGTAATACACACCCACCTACGTAATACACACCACCTTACTTAATACACACCCATCTACGTAATACACACCGACCTCGTTAATACACACCCATCTACGTTATACACACCCACCTCCGTAATACACACCCACCTACGTAATACACACCCACCTACGTAATACACAACCATCTACGTAATACACACACATCTACGTAATACACACCCACCTACCTACATAATACACACCCACCCACGTAAAACACACCTACCTACGTAATACACATCCATCTACGTAATACACACCCAACTCCGTAATACACACCCACCTATCTACGTAATACACACCCACCTACGTAATACACACCCACCTATCTACGTAATACACACCCACCTACGTAATACACACCACCTTACTTAATACACACCCATCTACGTAATACACACCCACCTCCGTAATACACACCCACCTACCTACGTAAAACACACCCATCTACGTTATACACACCCACCTACGTAATACACACCCACCTACGTAATACACACCACCTTACTTAATACACACCCATCTACGTAATACACACCCACCTCCGTAATACACACCCACCTACCTACGTAATACACACCCATCTACGTAATACACACCCACCTACGTAATGCACACCACCTTACTTAATACACACCCATCTACGTAATACACACCCACCTCCGTAATACACACCTACCTACGTAATACACACCCATCTACGTAATACACTCCCACCTACGTAATACACACCCACCACCGTAATACGCACCCACCTACCTACGTAATACACACCCATCTACGTAATACACACCCACCTACGTAATACACACCCACCTCCGTAATACACACCCACCTACCTACGTAATACGCATCCATCTACGTAATACACACCCACCCACGTAATACCCACACCCACGTACGTAATACGTAATACACACCCATCTACGTAATACACACCAACCTACGTAATACACACCCACCTACGTAATACACACCCACCTACGTAATACACACCCACCTACGTAATACACACCCACCTCCGTAATATACACACACCAACCTACGTAATTCACACCCATCTACGTAATACACACCCACCTACGTAATACACACCCACCTCCGTAATACACACCCATCTAAGCAATACACACCCACCCACGTAATACACACCCACCTACCTACGTAATACAAACCCACCTACCTACGTAATACACACCCATCTACGTAATACTCACCCATCTACGTAATACACACCCATATACGTAATACACACCCACCTACGTAATACCCACCACCTTACTTAATACACACCCATCTACGTAATACACACCCACCTCCGTAATACACACCCACCTACCTACGTAATACACACCCATCTACGTACGTAATACACACCCACCCACGAAATACACACCCACCTACGTAATACACACCCACCTACGTAATACACATCCACCTCCGTAATATACACACACCTACTTACGTAATACCCACCCATCTACGTAATACACACCCACCTACGTAATACACACCCTCCTCCGTAATACACACCCATCTACGTAATACACAACCACCTCCGTAATACACACCCACCTATCTACGTAATACGCACCCATCTACGTAATACACACCCACCCACGTAATACCCACACCCACGTACGTAATACGTAATACACACCCATCTACGTAATACACACCCATCTACGTAATACACACCCACCTACCAACGTAATACACACCCACCTACACACCTACGTAATACACACCACCTTACTTAATACACACCCATCTACGTAATAGACACCGACCTCGTTAATACACACCTATCTACGTTATACACACCCACCTCCGTAATACACACCCACCTACGTAATACACACCCACCCACGTAATACACACCCATCTACGTAATACACACACATCTACGTAATACACACCCACCTACCTACGTAATACACACCCACCCACGTAAAACACACCTACCTACGTAATACACACCCATCTACGTAATACACACCGACCTCGTTAATACACACCCATCTACGTTATACACACCCACCTCCGTAATACACACCCACCTACGTAATACACACCCACCTATCTACGTAATACACACCCACCTACGTAATACACACCCACCTATCTACGTAATACACACCCACCTACGTAATACACACCACCTTACTTAATAAACACCCATCTACGTAATACACACCCACCTATCTACGTAATACACACCCACCTACGTAATACACACCACCTTACTTAATACACACCCATCTACGTAATACTCACCCATCTACGTAATACACACCCATATACGTAATACACACCCACCTACCTACGTAATACACACCCACCTACCTACGTAATACACACCCACCTACCTACGTGATACACACCCACATATGTATTACACACCCACCTACGTAATACCCACCCACCTACCCACGTAATACACACCCACCTACGTAATACACACCACCTTACTTAATACACACCCATCTATGTAATACACACCCACCTACCTACGTAATACACCCCCACCTACGTAATACACACCACCTTACTTAATACACACCCATCTACGTAATACACACCCACCTTCGTAATACACACCCACTTACGTAATACACACCCACCTACGTCATACACACCCATCTACGTAATACACACCTACCTACGTAATACAGACCCACCTACATAATACACACCACCTTACTTAATACACACCCATCTACGTAATACACACCCACCTACCTACGTATTACACACCCACCTACGTAATACACACCTACCTACGTAATACACATCCACCCACGTAATACACACCCACCTACGTAATACACACCCACCTACGTAATATACACCACCTTACTTAATACACACCCATCTACGTAATACACACCCACCTCCGTAATACACACCCACCTCCGTAATACACACCCACTTACTTACGTAATACACACACACACACACACACCTACGTAATACACACCCACTTACGTAATACACACCACCTTACTTAATACACACCCATCTACGTAATACACACCAACCTCCGTATTACACACCCACCTACCCACGTAATACACACCCACCTACGTAATACACATCACTTTATGTAATACACACCTATCTACGTAACACACCCACCTCCATAATACACACCCACCTACCTACGTAATACACACCCAGGCACGTACGTAATACACACCCTTCTACGTAATACACACCCATCTACGTAATACACACCCACCTTCGTAATACACACCCAGCTACGTAATACATACCCATCTACGTAATACACACCCATCTTCGTAATACACACCACCTTACTTAATACACACCCATCTACGTAATACACACCCATCTACATAATACACACCCATTTACGTAATACACACCCAACCACGTAATACACATCCACCTACGTAATACACACCCACCTACGTAATACACACCCATTTACGTAATACACACCCATCTACGTAATACACACCTACCTACGAAATACACACCCACCTGCGTAATACACACCCATCTACGTAATACACACCCATCTACGTAATACACACCCATCTACGTAATACACACCTACCTACGTAATACACACCCGCCTACGTAATACACACCCACCTACGTTATACACACCCACCTACGTCATACACACCCACCTACGTAATACACACCCACCTCCGTAATACACACCCACCTACGTAATACACACCCATTTACGTAATACACATCCATCTACGTAATACACACCTACCTACGAAATACACACCCACCTGCGTAATACACACCCATCTACGTAATACACACCCATCTACGTAATACACACCCATCTACGTAATACACACCTACCTACGTAATACACACCCGCCTACGTAATACACACCCACCTACGTTATACACACCCACCTACGTCATACACACCCACCTACGTAATACACACCCACCTCCGTAATACACACCCACCTACGTAATACACACCCACCTACGTAATACACACCCACCTATGTAATACACACCCACCTACCTACGTAATACACACCCACCTACGTATTACACACCACCTTACTTAATACACACCCATCTACATAATACACACCCACCTACCTACGTAATACACACCCACCTACCAACGTAATACACACCCACCTACGTAATACACACCACCTTACTTAATACACACCCATCTACGTAATACACACCCACCTCCGTAATACACACACTTCTACGTAACACAAACCACCTTACTTAATACACACCCATCTACGTAATACACACCCACCTACCTACGTAATACACACCCATCTATGTAATACACACCCACCTATGTAATACACACCCATCTACGTAATACACACCCATCTACGTAATACACACCACCTTACTTAATACACCCATCTACGTAATACACACCCACCCACGTAATGCACACCCACCTACGTAATACACACCCACCAACGTAATACACACCCACCTACGTAATACACACCCACCTACCTACGTAATACACACCCATCTACGTAATACACACCCATCTACGTAATACACACCCATCTACGTAATACACACCCATCTACGTAATACACATCACCTTACTTAATACACACCCATCTCCGTAATACACACCCACCCATGTAATACACACCCACCTACGTAATACACACCCACCTACGTAATACACACCCACCCACGTAATACACACCCACCTACATAATACACACCCACCCACGTAATACACACCCACCTACGTAATACACACCCACCCACGTAATACACACCCACCTACGTAATACACACCCACCTACGTAATACACACCCACCCACGTAATACACACCCAACTACGTGATACTCACACACCCACGTAATCCACACCCACCTACGTAATACACACCTACCTACGTAATACACACACACACACCTACGTAATACACAACCACCTACGTAATACACATCCACCTCCGTAATACACACACACCTACCTACGTAATACCCACCCATCTACGTAATACACACCCACCTACGTAATACACACCCTCCTCCGTAATACACACCCATCTACGTAATACACACCCACCCATGTAATACACACCCACCTCCGTAATACACACCCACCTACCTACGTAATATAACACCCATCTACGTAATACACACCCACCCACGTAATACCAACACCCACGTACGTAATACGTAATACACACCCATCTACGAAATACACACCCATCTACGTAATACACACCCACCTACCAACGTAATACACACCCACCTACCTACGTAATACACACCCACCTACGTAATACACACCACCTTACTTAATACACACTTATCTACGTAATACACACCCACCTCCTTAATACACACCCATATACGTTATACACACCCACCTACGTAATACACACCCATCTACGTAATACACACACATCTACGTAATACACACCCACCTACCTACGTAATACACACCCAGCCACGTAAAACACACCTACCTACGTACTATACATCCATCTAAGTAATACACACCCAACTCCGTATTACACACCCACCTATCTACGTAATACACACCCACCTACGTAATACACACCCACCTACGTAATACACACCCACCTATCTACGTAATACACACCCACCTACGTAATACACACCACCTTACTTAATACACACCCATCTACGTAATACACACCCACCTCCGTAATACACACCCACCTACCTACGTAAAACACACCCATCTACGTAATACACACCCACCTACGTAATACACACCCACCTACGTAATACACACCACCTTACTTAATACACACCCATCTACGTAATACACACCCACCTCCGCAATACACACCCACCTACCTACGTAATACACACCCATCTACGTAATACACACCCACCTACGTAATACACACCACCTTACTTAATGCACACCCATCTACGTAATACACACCCATCTACGTAATACACACCCATCTACGTAATACACACCACCTTACTTAATACACATCCATCTCCGTAATACACACCCACACACGTAATACACACCCACCTACGTAATACACACCCACCTACGTAATACACACCCACCCACGTAATACCCACCCACCTCCGTAATACACACCCATCTACGCAATACACACCCAGCCACGTAATACACACTCACCTACCTACGTAATACAAACCCACCTACCTACGTAATACACACCCATCTACGTAATACACACACATCTACGTAATACACACCCACCTACCTACGTAATACACACCCACCCACGTAAAAAACACCTACCTACGTAATACACATCCATCTACGTAATACACACCCAACTCTGTAATACGCACCCACCTATCTACGTAATACACACCCACCTACGTAATACACACCCACCTATCTACGTAATACACACCCACCTACGTAATACACACCACCTTACTTAATACACACCCATCTACGTAATACACACCCACCTCCGCAATACACACCCACCTACCTACGTAATACACACCCATCTACGTAATACACACCCACCTACGTAATGCACACCACCTTACTTAATACACACCCATCTACGTAATACACACCCACCTCCGTAATACACACCTAACTACGTAATACACACCCATCTACGTAATACACACCCACCTACGTAATACACACCCACCTACGTAATACGCACCCACCTACCTACGTAATACACACCCATCTACGTAATACACACCCAACCACGTAATACACACCCACCTACGTAATACACACCCACCTACGTAATACACACCCACCTACGTAATACACACCCACCTACGTAATATACACCCACCTCCGTAATATACACACACCAACCTACGTAATTCACACCCATCTACGTAGTACACACCCACCTACGTAATACACACCCACCTCCGTAATACACACCCATCTAAGCAATACACACCCACCCACGTAATACACACCCATCTACCTACGTAGTACAAACCCACCTACCTACGTAATACACACCCATCTACGTAATACACACCCATCTACGTAATACACACCCATATACGTAATACACACCCACCTAACTACGTAATACACACCCACCTACCTACGTAATACACACCCACTTACCTACGTAATACACACACACACACACCTACGTAATACACACCCACTTACGTAATACACACCACCTTACTTAATACACACCCATCTACGTAATACACACCAACCTCCGTATTACACACCCACCTACCCACGTAATACACACCCACCTACGTAATACACATCACTTTATGTAATACACACCTATCTACGTAACACACCCACCTCCATAATACACACCCACCTACCTACGTAATACACACCCAGCTACGTACGTAATACACACCCATCTACGTAATACACACCCATCTACGTAATACACACCCATCTACGTAATACACACCCATCTTCGTAATACACACCACCTTACTTAATACACACCCATCTACGTAATACACACCCATCTACATAATACACACCCATTTACGTAATACACACCCAACCACGTAATACACATCCACCTACGTAATACACACCCACCTACGTAATACACACCCATTTACGTAATACACACCCATCTACGTAATACACACCTACCTACGAAATACACACCCACCTGCGTAATACACACCCATCTACGTAATACACACCCATCTACGTAATACACACCCATCTACGTAATACACACCTACCTACGTAATACACACCCACCTACGTAACACACACCCACCTACGTAATACACACCCACCTATGTAATACACACCCACCTACCTACGTAATATACACACCACCTACGTATTACACACCACCTTACTTAATACACACCCACCTACGTAATACACACCACCTTACTTAATACACACCCATCTACGTAATACACACCCACCTCCGTATTACACACCCACCTACCTACGTAATACACACCCACCTACGTAATACCCACCACCTTACTTAATACACACCCATCTACGTAATACACACCCACCCCCGTAATACACACCCACCTACCTACGTAATACACACCCACCTATCTACGTAATACACGCCCACCTACGTAATACACACCACCTTACTTAATACACACCCATCTACGTAATACACACCCATCTCCGTAATACACACCCACCTACCTACGTAAAACACACCCATCTACGTAATACACACCCACCTACGTAATACACACCCACCTACGTAATACACACCACCTTACTTAATACACACCCATCTACGTAATACACACCCACCTCCGTAATACACACCCACCTACCTACGTAATACACACCCATCTACGTAATACACACCCACCTACGTAATGCACACCACCTTACTTAATACACACCCATCTACGTAATATACACCCACCTCCGTAATACACACCTACCTACGTAATACACACCCATCTACGTAATACACACCCACCTACGTAATACACACCCACCTACGTAACATGCACCCACCTACCTACGTAATACACACCCATCTACGTAATACACACCCAACCACGTAATACACACCCACCTACGTAATACACACCCACCTACGTAATACACACCCACCTACGTAATACACACCCACCTACGTAATACACACCCACCTGCGTAATATACACACACCAACCTACGTAGTTCACACCCATCTACGTAGTACACACCCACCTACGTAATACACACCCACCTCCGTAATACACACCCATCTAAGCAATACACACCCACCCACGTAATACACACCCACCTACCTACGTAATACAAACCCACCTACATACGTAATACACACCCATCTACGTAATACACACCCATCTACGTAATACACACCCATATACGTAATACACACCCACCTAACTAGGTAATACACACCCACCTACCTACGTAATACACACCCACATATGTAATACACACCCACCTACGTAATACACACCCACCTACCCACGTAATACACACCCACCTACGTAATACACACCACCTTACTTAATACACACCCATCTATGTAATACACACCCACCTACCTACGTAATACACACCCATCTACGTAATACACACTCATATACGTAATACACACCCTCCTACCTCCGTAATACACACCCACCTACCTACGTAATACACCCCCACCTATGTAATACACACCAACCTACGTAATACACTCCCACCTACCTACGTAATACACACCCACCTACGTAATACACACCACCTTACTTAATACACACCCATCTACGTAATACACACCCACCTACCTACGGAATACACACCCACCTACGTAATACACACCACCTTACTTAATACACACCCATCTACGTAATACACACCCACCTCCGTATTACACACCCACCTACCTACGTAATACACACCGACCTACGTAATACCCACCACCTTACTTAATACACACCCATCTACGTAATACACACCCACCTCCGTAATACACACCCACCTACCTACGTAATACACACCCATCTACGTACGTAATACACACCCACCCACGAAATACACACCCACCTACGTAATACACATCCACCTCCGTAATATACACACACCTACTTACGTAATACCCAACCATCTACGTAATACACACCCACCTACGTAATACACACCCTCCTCCGTAATACACACCCATCTACGTAATACACACCCACCCATGTAATACACACCCACCCACGTAATACCCACACCCACGTACGTAATACGTAATACACACCCATCTACGTAATACACACCCATCTACGTAATACACACCCACCTACCAACGTAATACACACCCACCTACCTACGTAATACACACCCACCTACGTAATACACACCACCTTACTTAATATACACCCATCTACGTAATACACACCGACCTCGTTAATACACACCCATCTCCGTTATACACACCCACCTCCGTAATACAAACCCACCTACGTAATACACACCCACCTACGTAATACACAACCATCTACGTAATACACACACATCTACGTAATACACACCCACCTACCTACATAATACACACCCACCCACGTAAAACACACCTACCTACGTAATACACATCCATCTACGTAATACACACCCACCTATCTACGTAATACACACCCACCTACGTAATACACACCCACCTATCTACGTAATACACACCCACCTACGTAATACACACCACCTTACTTAATACACACCCATCTACGTAATACACACCCACCTCCGTAATACACACCCACCTACCTACGTAAAACACACCCATCTACGTTATACACACCCACCTACGTAATACACACCCACCTACGTAATACACACCACCTTACTTAATACACACCCATCTACGTAATACACACCCACCTCCGTAATACACACCCACCTACCTACGTAATACACACCCATCTACGTAATACACACCCACCTACGTAATGCACACCACCTTACTTAATACACACCCATCTACGTAATACACACCCACCTCCGTAATACACACCTACCTACGTAATACACACCCATCTACGTAATACACTCCCACCTACGTAATACACACCCACCACCGTAATACGCACCCACCTACCTACGTAATACACACCCATCTACGTAATACACACCCACCTACGTAATACACACCCACCTCCGTAATACACACCCACCTACCTACGTAATACGCACCCATCTACGTAATACACACCCACCCACGTAATACCCACACCCACGTACGTAATACGTAATACACACCCATCTACGTAATACACACCAACCTACGTAATACACACCCACCTACGTAATACACACCCACCTACGTAATACACACCACCTTACTTAATACACACCCATCTACGTAATACACACCGACCTCGTTAATACACACCTATCTACGTTATACACACCCACCTCCGTAATACACACCCACCTACGTAATACACACCCACCCACGTAATACACACCCATCTACGTAATACACACACATCTACGTAATACACACCCACCTACCTACGTAATACACACCCACCCACGTAAAACACACCTACCTACGTAATACACACCCATCTACGTAATACACACCGACCTCGTTAATACACACCCATCTACGTTATACACACCCACCTCCGTAATACACACCCACCTACGTAATACACACCCACCTATCTACGTAATACACACCCACCTACGTAATACACACCCACCTATCTACGTAATACACACCCACCTACGTAATACACACCACCTTACTTAATACACACCCATCTACGTAATACACACCCACCTATCTACGTAATACACACCCACCTACGTAATACACACCACCTTACTTAATACACACCCATCTACGTAATACTCACCCATCTACGTAATACACACCCATATACGTAATACACACCCACCTACCTACGTAATACACACCCACCTACCTACGTAATACACACCCACCTACCTACGTGATACACACCCACATATGTATTACACACCCACCTACGTAATACACACCCACCTACCCACGTAATACACACCCACCTACGTAATACACACCACCTTACTTAATACACACCCATCTATGTAATACACACCCACCTACCTACGTAATACACCCCACCTACGTAATACACACCACCTTACTTAATACACACCCATCTACGTAATACACACCCACCTTCGTAATACACACCCAGTTACGTAATACACACCCACCTACGTCATACACACCCATCTACGTAATACACACCTACCTACGTTATACAGACCCACCTACATAATACACACCACCTTACTTAATACACACCCATCTACGTAATACACACCCACCTACCTACGTATTACACACCCACCTACGTAATACACACCTACCTACGTAATACACATCCACCCACGTAATACACACCCACCTACGTAATACACACCCACCTACGTAATACACACCACCTTACTTAATACACACCCATCTACGTAATACACACCCACCTCCGTAATACACACCCACCTCCGTAATACACACCCACTTACCTACGTAATACACACACACACACACCTACGTAATACACACCCACTTACGTAATACACACCACCTTACTTAATACACACCCATCTACGTAATACACACCAACCTCCGTATTACACACCCACCTACCCACGTAATACACACCCACCTACGTAATACACATCACTTTATGTAATACACACCTATCTACGTAACACACCCACCTCCATAATACACACCCACCTACCTACGTAATACACACCCAGCTACGTACGTAATACACACCCATCTACGTAATACACACCCATCTACGTAATACACACCCACCTTCGTAATACACACCCAGCTACGTAATACATACCCAT
Organism: Chirona hameri; assembly: GCA_036785665.1. NCBI lineage: Eukaryota > Metazoa > Arthropoda > Thecostraca > Balanomorpha > Balanidae > Chirona > Chirona hameri. The sequence continues at coordinate 214,056 of JAXIVJ010000172.1, forward strand.
CTACGTAATACACACCCATCTTCGTAATACACACCACCTTACTTAATACACACCCATCTACGTAATACACACCCATCTACATAATACACACCCATTTACGTAATACACACTCAACCACGTAATACACATCCACCTACGTAATACACACCCACCTATGTAATACACACCCATTTACGTAATACACACCCATCTACGTAATACACACCTACCTACGAAATACACACCCACCTGCGTAATACACACCCATCTACGTAATACACACCCATCTACGTAATACACACCCATCTACGTAATACACACCTACCTACGTAATACACACCCGCCTACGTAATACACACCCACCTACGTTATACACACCCACCTACGTCATACACACCCACCTACGTAATACACACCCACCTCCGTAATACACACCCACCTACGTAATACACACCCATTTACGTAATACACATCCATCTACGTAATACACACCTACCTACGAAATACACACCCACCTGCGTAATACACACCCATCTACGTAATACACACCCATCTACGTAATACACACCCATCTACGTAATACACACCTACCTACGTAATACACACCCGCCTACGTAATACACACCCACCTACGTTATACACACCCACCTACGTCATACACACCTACCTACGTAATACACACCCACCTCCGTAATACACACCCACCTACGTAATACACACCCACCTACGTAATACAAACCCACCTATGTAATACACACCCACCTACCTACGTAATACACACCCACCTACGTATTACACACCACCTTACTTAATACACACCCATCTACGTAATACACACCCACCTACCTACGTAATACACACCCACCTACCAACGTAATACATACCCACCTACGTAATACACACCACTTTACTTAATACACACCCATCTACGTAATACACACCCACCCACCTACGTAATACACACCACCTTACTTAATACACACCCATCTACGTAATACACACCCACCTCCGTAATACACACACTTATACGTAACACAAACCACCTTACTTAATACACACCCATCTACGTAATACACACCCACCTACCTACGTAATACACACCCATCTATGTAATACACACCCACCTATGTAATACACACCCATCTACGTAATACACACCCATCTACGTAATACACACCACCTTACTTAATACACCCATCTACGTAATACACACCCACCCACGTAATACACACCCACCTACGTAATACACACCCACCAACGTAATACACACCCACCTACGTAATACACACCCACCTACCTACGTAATACACACCCATCTACGTAATACACACCCACCTACCTACGTAATACACACCCATCTACGTAATACACACCCATCTACGTAATACACACCCATCTACGTAATACACATCACCTTACTTAATACACACCCATCTCCGTAATACACACCCACCCATGTAATACACACCCACCTACGTAATACACACCCACCTACGTAATACACACCCACCCACGTAATACACACCCACCTACGTAATACACACCCACCCACGTAATACACACCCACCTACGTAATACACACCCACCCACGTAATACACACCCACCTACGTAATACACACCCACCTACGTAATACACACCCACCCACGTAATACACACCCAACTACGTGATACACACCACCTTACTTAATACACACCCATCTACGTAATACACACCTACCTACGTAATACACACACACACACCTACGTAATACACAACCACCTACGTAATACACATCCACCTCCGTAATACACACACACCTACCTACGTAATACCCACCCATCTACGTAATACACACCCACCTACGTAATACACACCCTCCTCCGTAATACACACCCATCTACGTAATACACACCCACCCATGTAATACACACCCACCTCCGTAATACACACCCACCTACCTACGTAATATAACACCCATCTACGTAATACACACCCACCCACGTAATACCAACACCCACGTACGTAATACGTAATACACACCCATCTACGAAATACACACCCATCTACGTAATACACACCCACCTACCAACGTAATACACACCCACCTACCTACGTAATACACACCCACCTACGTAATACACACCACCTTACTTAATACACACTTATCTACGTAATACACACCCACCTCCTTAATACACACCCATATACGTTATACACACCCACCTACGTAATACACACCCATCTACGTAATACACACACATCTACGTAATACACACCCACCTACCTACGTAATACACACCCAGCCACGTAAAACACACCTACCTACGTACTATACATCCATCTAAGTAATACACACCCAACTCCGTATTACACACCCACCTATCTACGTAATACACACCCACCTACGTAATACACACCCACCTATCTACGTAATACACACCCACCTACGTAATACACACCACCTTACTTAATACACACCCATCTACGTAATACACACCCACCTCCGTAATACACACCCACCTACCTACGTAAAACACACCCATCTACGTAATACACACCCACCTACGTAATACACACCCACCTACGTAATACACACCACCTTACTTAATACACACCCATCTACGTAATACACACCCACCTCCGTAATACACACCCACCTACCTACGTAAAACACACCCATCTACGTAATACACACCCACCTACGTAATACACACCCACCTACGTAATACACACCACCTTACTTAATACACACCCATCTACGTAATACACACCCACCTCCGCAATACACACCCACCTACCTACGTAATACACACCCATCTACGTAATACACACCCACCTACGTAATACACACCACCTTACTTAATGCACACCCATCTACGTAATACACACCCATCTACGTAATACACACCCATCTACGTAATACACACCACCTTACTTAATACACATCCATCTCCGTAATACACACCCACACACGTAATACACACCCACCTACGTAATACACACCCACCTACGTAATACACACCCACCCACGTAATACCCACCCACCTCCGTAATACACACCCATCTACGCAATACACACCCAGCCACGTAATACACACTCACCTACCTACGTAATACAAACCCACCTACCTACGTAATACACACCCATCTACGTAATACACACACATCTACGTAATACACACCCACCTACCTACGTAATACACACCCACCCACGTAAAACACACCTACCTACGTAATACACATCCATCTACGTAATACACACCCAACTCTGTAATACACACCCACCTATCTACGTAATACACACCCACCTACGTAATACACACCCACCTATCTACGTAATACACACCCACCTACGTAATACACACCACCTTACTTAATACACACCCATCTACGTAATACATACCCACCTCCGTAATACACACCCACCTTCCTACGTAAAACACACCCATCTACGTAATACACACCCACCTACGTAATACACACCCACCTACGTAATACACACCACCTTACTTAATACACACCCATCTACGTAATACACACCCACCTCCGTAATACACACCCACCTACCTACGTAATACACACCCATCTACGTAATACACACCCACCTACGTAATGCACACCACCTTACTTAATACACACCCATCTACGTAATACACACCCACCTCCGTAATACACACCTGCCTACGTAATACACACCCATCTACGTAATACACACCCACCTACGTAATACACACCCACCTACGTAATACGCACCCACCTACCTACGTAATACACACCCATCTACGTAATACACACCCAACCACGTAATACACACCCACCTACGTAATACACACCCACCTAAGTAATACACACCCACCTACGTAATACACACCCACCTACGTAATACACACCCACCTCCGTAATATACACACACCAACCTACGTAATTCACACCCATCTACGTAGTACACACCCACCTACGTAATACACACCCACCTCCGTAATACACACCCATCTAAGCAATACACACCCACCCACGTAATACACACCCATCTACCTACGTAATACAAACCCACCTACCTACGTAATACACACCCATCTACGTAATACACACCCATCTACGTAATACACACCCATATACGTAATACACACCTTCCTAACTACGTAATACACACCCACCTACCTACGTAATACACACCCACATATGTAATACACACCCACCTACGTAATACACAACCACCTACCCACGTAATACACACCCACCTACGTAATACACACCACCTTACTTAATACACACCCATCTATGTAATACACACCCACCTACCTACGTAATACACACCCATCTACGTAATACACACCCATATACGTAATACACACCCACCTACCTCCGTAATACACACCCACCTACCTACGTAATACACCCCCACCTATGTAATACACACCAACCTACGTAATACACACCCACCTACCTACGTAATACACACCCACCTACGTAATACACACCACCTTACTTAATACACACCCATCTACGTAATACACACCCACCTACCTACGGAATACACACCCACTTACGTAATACACACCACCTTACTTAATACACACCCATCTACGTAATACACACCCACCTCCGTATTACTCACCGACCTACCTACGTAATACACACCCACCTACGTAATACCCACCACCTTACTTAATACACACCCATCTACGTAATACACACCCACCTCCGTAATACACACCCACCTACCTACGTAATACACACCCATCTACGTACGTAATACTCACCCACCAACGAAATACACACCCACCTACGTAATACACACCCACCTACGTAATACACATCCACCTCCGTAATATACACACACCTACTTACGTAATACCCACCCATCTACGTAATACACACCCACCTACGTAATACACACCCTCCTCCGTAATACACACCCATCTACGTAATACACACCCACCCATGTAATACACACCCACCCACGTAATACCCATACCCACGTACGTAATACGTAATACACACCCATCTACGTAATACACACCCATCTACGTAATACACACCCATCTACGTAATACACACCCACCTACCAACGTAATACACACCTACCTACCTACGTAATACACACCCACCTACGTAATACACACCACCTTACTTAATACACACCCATCTACGTAATACACACCGACCTCGTTAATACACACCCATCTACGTTATACACACCCACCTCCGTAATACACGCCCACCTACGTAATACACACCCACCTACGTAATACACACCCATCTACGTAATACACACACATCTACGTAATACACACCCACCTACCTACATAATACACACCCACCCACGTAAAACACACCTACCTACGTAATACACACCCATCTACGTAATACACACCCACCTCCGTAATACACACCCACCTACCTACGTAATACACACCCACCTATGTAATACACACCAACCTACGTAATACACACCCACCTACCTACGTAATACACACCCACCTACGTAATACACACCACCTTACTTAATACACACCCATCTACGTAATACACACCCACCTACCTACGGAATACACACCCACCTACGTAATGAACACCACCTTACTTAATACACACTCATCTACGTAATACACACCCACCTCCGTTTTACACACCCACCTACCTACGTAATACACACCCACCTACGTAACACCCACCACCTTATTTAATACACACCCATCTACGTAATACACACCCACCTCCGTAATACACACCCACCTACCTACGTAATACACACCCATCTACGTAAGTAATACACACCCACCCACGAAATACACACCCACCTACGTAATACACACCCACCTACGTAATACACATCCACCTCCGTAATATACACACACCTACTTACGTAATACCCACCCATCTACGTAATACACACCCACCTACGTAATACTCACCCTCCTCCGTAATACACACCCATCTACGTAATACACACCCACCTCCGTAATACACACCCACCTACCTACGTAATACGCACCCATCTACGTAATACACACCCACCCACGTAATACCCACACCCACGTACGTAATACGTAATACACACCCATCTACGTAATACACACCCATCTACGTAATACACACCCACCTACCAACGTAATACACACCCACCTACCTACGTAATACACACCCACCTACGTAATACACACCCACCTACGTAATACACACCCACCTACGTAATACACACCACCTTACTTAATACACACCCATCTACGTAATACACACCGACCTCGTTAATACACACCCATCTACGTTATACACACCCACCTCCGTAATACACACCCACCTACGTAATACACACCCACCCACGTAATACACACCCATCTACGTAATACACACACATCTACGTAATACACACCCACCTACCTACGTAATACACACCCACCCACGTAAAACACACCTACCTACGTAATACACATTCATCTACGTAATACACACCCAACTCTGTAATACACACCCACCTATCTACGTAATACACACCCACCTATCTACGTAATACACACCCACCTACGTAATACACACCCACCTATCTACGTAATACACACCCACCTACGTAATACACACCACCTTACTTAATACACACCCATCTACGTAATACATACCCACCTCCGTAATACACACCCACCTACCTACGTAAAACACACCCATCTACGTAATACACACCCACCTACGTTATACACACCCACCTACGTAATACACACCACCTTACTTAATACACACCCATCTACGTAATACACACCCACCTCCGTAATACACACCCACCTACGTAATACACACCCACCTACGTAATGCACACCACCTTACTTAATACACACCCATCTACGTAATACACACCCACCTCCGTAATACACACCTACCTACGTAATACACACCCATCTACGTAATACACACCCACCTACGTAATACACACCCACCTACGTAATACGCACCCACCTACCTACGTAATACACACCCATCTACGTAATACACACCCAACCACGTAATACACACCCACCTACGTAATACACACCCACCTACGTAATACACACCCACCTACGTAATACACACCCACCTACGTAATACACACCCACCTCCGTAATATACACACACCAACCTACGTAATTCACACCCATCTACGTAGTACACACCCACCTACGTAATACACACCCACCTCCGTAATACACACCCATCTAAGCAATACACACCCACCCACGTAATACACACCCACCTACCTACGTAATACAATCCCACCTACCTACGTAATACACACCCATCTACGTAATACACACCCATCTACGTAATACACACCCATATACGTAATACACACCCACCTAACTACGTAATACACACCCACCTACCTACGTAATACACACCCACATATGTAATACACACCCACCTGCGTAATACACACCCACCTACCCACGTAATACACACCCACCTACGTAATACACACCACCTTACTTAATACACACCCATCTATGTAATACACACCCACCTACCTACGTAATACACACCCATCTACGTAATACACACCCATATACGTAATACACACCCACCTACCTCCGTAATACACACCCACCTACCTACGTAATACACCCCCACCTATGTAATACACACCAACCTACGTAATACACACCCACCTACCTACGTAATACACACCCACCTACGTAATACACACCACCTTACTTAATACACACCCATCTACGTAATACACACCCACCTACCTACGGAATACACACCCACCTACGTAATACACACCACCTTACTTAATACACACCCATCTACGTAATACACACCCACCTCCGTATTACACACCCACCTACCTACGTAATACACACCCACCTACGTAATACCCACCACCTTACTTAATACACACCCATCTACGTAATACACACCCACCTCCGTAATACACACCCACCTACCTACGTAATACACACCCATCTACGTACGTAATACACACTCACCCACGAAATACACACCCACCTACGTAATACACACCCACCTACGTAATACACATCCACCTCCGTAATATACACACACCTACTTACGTAATACCCACCCATCTACGTAATACACACCCACCTACGTAATACACACCCTCCTCCGTAATACACACCCATCTACGTAATACACACCCACCCATGTAATACACACCCACCCACGTAATACCCATACCCACGTACGTAATACGTAATACACACCCATCTACGTAATACACACCCATCTACGTAATACACACTCACCTACCAACGTAATACACACCCACCTACATACGTAATACACACCCACCTACGTAATACACACCACCTTACTTAATACACACCCATCTACGTAATACACACCGACCTCGTTAATACACACCCATCTACGTTATACACACCCACCTCCGTAATACACACCCACCTACGTAATACACACCCACCTACGTAATACACACCAATCTACGTAATACACACACATCTACGTAATACACACCCACCTACCTACATAATACACACCCACCCACGTAAAACACACCTACCTACGTAATACACATCCATCTACGTAATACACACCCAACTCCGTAATACACACCCACCTATCTACGTAATACACACCAACCTACGTAATACACACCCACCTACCTACGTAATACACACCAACCTACGTAATACACACCACCTTACTTAATACACACCCATCTACGTAATACACACCCACCTACGTAATACACACCCACCTACGTAATACACACCCACCCACGTAATACACACCCAACTACGTGATACACACCCACCCACGTAATCCACACCCACCTACGTAATACACACCTACCTACGTAATACACACACACACCTACGTAATACACAACCACCTACGTAATACACATCCACCTCCGTAATACACACACACCTACCTACGTTATACCCACCCATCTACGTAATACACACCCACCTACGTAATACACACCCTACTCCGTAATACACACCCATCTACGTAATACACACCCACCCATGTAATACACACCCACCTCCGTAATACACACCCACCTACCTACGTAATATAACACCCATCTACGTAATACACACCCACCCACGTAATACCAACACCCACGTACGTAATACGTAATACACACCCATCTACGAAATACACACCCATCTACGTAATACACACTCACCTACCAACGTAATACACACCCACCTACCTACAAAATACACACCCACCTACGTAATACACACCACCTTACTTAATACACACCCATCTACGTAATACACACCCACCTCCTTAATACACACCCATCTACGTTATACACACCTACCTACGTAATACACACCCATCTACGTAATACACACACATCTACGTAATACACACCCACCTACCTACGTAATACACACCCACCCACGTAAAACACACCTACCTACGTAATACACATCCATCTACGTAATACACACCCAACTCCGTATTACACACCCACCTATCTACGTAAAACACACCCACCTACGTAATACACACCCACCTATCTACGTAATACACACTCACCTACGTAATACACACCACCTTACTTAATACACACCCATCTACGTAATACACACCCACCTCCGTAATACACACCCACCTACCTACGTAAAACACACCCATCTACGTAATACACACCCACCTACGTAATACACACCCACCTACGTAATACACACCACCTTACTTAATACACACCCATCTACGTAATACACACCCACCTCCGCAATACACACCCACCTACCTACGTAATACACACCCATCTACGTAATACACACCCACCTACGTAATACACACCACCTTACTTAATACACATCCATCTCCGTAATACACACCCACACACGTAATACACACCCACCTACGTCTTACACACCCACCTACGTAATACACACCCACCCACGTAATACACACCCACCCACGTAATACACACCCACCTACGTGATACCCACCCACCTCCGTAATACACACCCATCTACGCAATACACACCCAGCCACGTAATACACACTCACCTACCTACGTAATACAAACCCACCTACCTACGTAATACACATCCATCTACGTAATACACACCCATCTACGTAATACACACCCATATACGTAATACACACCCACCTACCTACGTAATACACACCCACCTACCTACGTAATACACACCCACCTATGTAATACACACCAACCTACGTAATACACACCCACCTACCTACGTAATACACACCCACCTACGTAATACACACCACCTTACTTAATACACACCCATCTACGTAATACACACCCACCTACCTACGGAATACACACCCACCTACGTAATGAACACCACCTTACTTAATACACACCCATCTACGTAATACACACCCACCTCCGTTTTACACACCCACCTACCTACGTAATACACACCCACCTACGTAATACCCACCACCTTACTTAATAAACACCCATCTACGTAATACACACCCACCTCCGTAATACACACCCACCTACCTACGTAATACACACCCATCTACGTACGTAATACACACCCACCCTCGAAATACACACCCACCTACGTAATACACACCCACCTACGTAATACACATCCACCTCCGTAATATACACACACCTACTTACGTAATACCCACCCATCTACGTAATACACACCCACCTACGTAATACACACCCTCCTCCGTAATACACACCCATCTACGTAATACACACCCACCTCCGTAATACACACCCACCTACCTACGTAATACGCACCCATCTACGTAATACACACCCACCCACGTAATACCCACACCCACGTACGTAATACGTAATACACACCCATCTACGTAATACACACCCACCTACCAACGTAATACACACCCACCTACCTACGTAATACACACCCACCTACGTAATACACACCCACCTACGTAATACACACCACCTTACTTAATACACACCCATCTACGTAATACACACCGACCTCGTTAATACACACCCATCTACGTTATACACACCCACCTCCGTAATACACACCCACCTACGTAATACACACCCACCCACGTAATACACACCCATCTACGTAATACACACACATCTACGTAATACACACCCACCTACCTACGTAATACACACCCACCCACGTAAAACACACCTACCTACGTAATACACATCCATCTACGTAATACACACCCAACTCTGTAATACACACCCACCTATCTACGTAATACACACCCACCTATCTACGTAATACACACCCACCTACGTAATACACACCCACCTATCTACGTAATACACACCCACCTACGTAATACACACCACCTTACTTAATACACACCCATCTACGTAATACATACCCACCTCCGTAATACACACCCACCTACCTACGTAAAACACACCCATCTACGTAATACACACCCACCTACGTAATATACACCCACATACGTAATACACACCACCTTACTTAATACACACCCATCTACGTAATACACACCCACCTCCGTAATACACACCCACCTACGTAATACACACCCACCTACGTAATGCACACCACCTTACTTAATACACACCCATCTACGTAATACACACCCACCTCCGTAATACACACCTACCTACGTAATACACACCCATCTACGTAATACACACCCACCTACGTAATACACACCCACCTACGTAATACGCACCCACCTACCTACGTAATACACACCCATCTACGTAATACACACCCAACCACGTAATACACACCCACCTACGTAATACACACCCACCTACGTAATACACACCCACCTACGTAATACACACCCACCTACGTAATACACACCCACCTCCGTAATATACACACACCAACCTACGTAATTCACACCCATCTACGTAGTACACACCCACCTACGTAATACACACCCACCTCCGTAATACACACCCATCTAAGCAATACACACCCACCCACATAATACACACCCACCTACCTACGTAATACAAGCCCACCTACCTACGTAATACACACCCATCTACGTAATACACACCCATCTACGTAATACACACCCATATACGTAATACACACCCACCTAACTACGTAATACACACCCACCTACCTACGTAATACACACCCACATATGTAATACACACCCACCTGCGTAATACACACCCACCTACCCACGTAATACACACCCACCTACGTATTACACACCACCTTACTTAATACACACCCATCTATGTAATACACACCCCCCTACCTACGTAATACACACCCATCTTGGTAATACACACCCATATACGTAATACACACCCACCTACCTCCGTAATACACACCCACCTACCTACGTAATACACCCCCACCTATGTAATACACACCAACCTACGTAATACACACCCACCTACCTACGTAATACACACCCACCTACGTAATACACACCACCTTACTTAATACACACCCATCTACGTAATACACACCCACCTACCTACGGAATACACACCCACCTACGTAATACACACCACCTTACTTAATACACACCCATCTACGTAATACACACCCACCTCCGTATTACACACCCACCTACCTACGTAATACACACCCACCTACGTAATACCCACCACCTTACTTAATACACACCCATCTACGTAATACACACCCACCTCCGTAATACACACCCACCTACGTAATACACATCCACCTCCGTAATATACACACACCTACTTACGTAATACCCACCCATCTACGTAATACACACCCACCTACGTAATACACACCCTCCTCCGTAATACACACCCATCTACGTAATACACACCCACCCACGTAATACCCATACCCACGTACGTAATACGTAATACACACCCATCTACGTAATACACACCCATCTACGTAATACACACTCACCTACCAACGTAATACACACCCACCTACCTACGTAATACACACCCACCTACGTAATGCACACCACCTTACTTAATACACACCCATCTACGTAATATACACCCACCTCCGTAATACACACCCACCCACGTAATACACACCCAACTACGTGATACTCACACACCCACGTAATCCACACCCACCTACGTAATACACACCTACCTACGTAATACACACACACACACACACACACCTACGTAATACACAACCACCTACGTAATACACATCCACCTCCGTAATACACACACACCTACCTACGTAATACCCACCCATCTACGTAATACACACCCACCTACGTAATACACACCCTCCTCCGTAATACACACCCATCTACGTAATACACACCCACCCATGTAATACACACCCACCTCCGTAATACACACCCACCTACCTACGTAATATAACACCCATCTACGTAATACACACCCACCCACGTAATACCAACACCCACGTACGTAATACGTAATACACACCCATCTACGAAATACACACCCATCTACGTAATACACACCCACCTACCAACGTAATACACACCCACCTACCTACGTAATACACACCCACCTACGTAATACACACCACCTTACTTAATACACACTTATCTACGTAATACACACCCACCTCCTTAATACACACCCATATACGTTATACACACCCACCTACGTAATACACACCCATCTACGTAATACACACACATCTACGTAATACACACCCACCTACCTACGTAATACACACCCAGCCACGTAAAACACACCTACCTACGTACTATACATCCATCTAAGTAATACACACCCAACTCCGTATTACACACCCACCTATCTACGTAATACACACCCACCTACGTAATACACACCCACCTATCTACGTAATACACACCCACCTACGTAATACACACCACCTTACTTAATACACACCCATCTACGTAATACACACCCACCTCCGTGATACACACCCACCTACCTACGTAAAACACACCCATCTACGTAATACACACCCACCTACGTAATACACACCCACCTACGTAATACACACCACCTTACTTAATACACACCCATCTACGTAATACACACCCACCTCCGCAATACACACCCACCTACCTACGTAATACACACCCATCTACGTAATACACACCCACCTACGTAATACACACCACCTTACTTAATGCACACCCATCTACGTAATACACACCCATCTACGTAATACACACCACCTTACTTAATACACATCCATCTCCGTAATACACACCCACACACGTAATACACACCCACCTACGTAATACACACCCACCTACGTAATACACACCCACCCACGTAATACCCACCCACCTCCGTAATACACACCCATCTACGCAATACACACCCAGCCACGTAATACACACTCACCTACCTACGTAATACAAACCCACCTACCTACGTAATACACACCCATCTACGTAATACACACACATCTACGTAATACACACCCACCTACCTACGTAATACACACCCACCCACGTAAAACACACCTACCTACGTAATACACATCCATCTACGTAATACACACCCAACTCTGTAATACACACCCACCTATCTACGTAATACACACCCACCTACGTAATACACACCCACCTATCTACGTAATACACACCCACCTACGTAATACACACCACCTTACTTAATACACACCCATCTACGTAATACATACCCACCTCCGTAATACACACCCACCTTCCTACGTAAAACACACCCATCTACGTAATACACGCCCACCTACGTAATACACACCCACCTACGTAATACACACCACCTTACTTAATACACACCCATCTACGTAATACACACCCACCTCCGTAATACACACCCACCTACCTACGTAATACACACCCATCTACGTAATACACACCCGCCTACGTAATGCACACCACCTTACTTAATACACACCCATCTACGTAATACACACCCACCTCCGTAATACACACCTACCTACGTAATACACACCCATCTACGTAATACACACCCACCTACGTAATACACACCCACCTACGTAATACGCACCCACCTACCTACGTAATACACACCCATCTACGTAATACACACCCAACCACGTAATACACACCCACCTACGTAATACACACCCACCTACGTAATACACACCCACCTACGTAATACACACCCAGCTACGTAATATACACCCACCTCCGTAATATACACACACCAACCTACGTAATTCACACCCATCTACGTAGTACACACCCACCTACGTAATACACACCCACCTCCGTAATACACACCCATCTAAGCAATACACACCCACCCACGTAATACACACCCATCTACCTACGTAATACAAACCCACCTACCTACGTAATACACACCCATCTACGTAATACACACCCATCTACGTAATACACACCCATATACGTAATACACACCCACCTAACTACGTAATACACAACCACCTACCTACGTAATACACACCCACTTACCTACGTAATACACACACACACACACACACCTACGTAATACACACCCATTTACGTAATACACACCACCTTACTTAATACACACCCATCTACGTAATACACACCAACATCCGTATTACACACCCACCTACCCACGTAATACACACCCACCTACGTAATACACATCACTTTATGTAATACACACCTATCTACGTAACACACCCACCTCCATAATACACACCCACCTACCTACGTAATACACACCCAGCTACGTACGTAATACACACCCATCTACGTAATACACACCCAT
Source organism: Chirona hameri (assembly GCA_036785665.1). NCBI lineage: Eukaryota > Metazoa > Arthropoda > Thecostraca > Balanomorpha > Balanidae > Chirona > Chirona hameri. The sequence continues at coordinate 229,624 of JAXIVJ010000172.1, forward strand.
CTACGTAATACACACCCACCTTCGTAATACACACCCAGCTACGTAATACATACCCATCTACGTAATACACACCCATCTTCGTAATACACACCACCTTACTTAATACACACCCATCTACGTAATACACACCCATCTACATAATACACACCCATTTACGTAATACACACCCAACCACGTAATAAACATCCACCTACGTAATACACACCCACCTACGTAATACACACCCATTTACGTAATACACACCCATCTACGTAATACACACCTACCTACGAAATACACACCCACCTGCGTAATACACACCCATCTACGTAATACACACCCATCTACGTAATACACACCCATCTACGTAATACACACCTACCTACGTAATACACACCCGCCTACGTAATACACACCCACCTACGTTATACACACCCACCTATGTTATACACACCCACCTACGTAATACACACCCACCTCCGTAATACACACCCACCTACGTAATACACACCCATTTACGTAGTACACATCCATCTACGTAATACACACCTACCTACGAAATACACACCCACCTGCGTAATACACACCCATCTACGTAATACACACCCATCTACGTAATACACACCCATCTACGTAATACACACCCATCTACGTAATACACACCTACCTACATAATACAAACCCGCCTACGTAATACACACCCACCTACGTTGTACACACCCACCTACGTCATACACACCCACCTACGTAATACACACCCACCTCCGTAATACACACCCACCTACGTAACACACACCCACCTACGTAATACACACCCACCTATGTAATACACACCCACCTACCTACGTAATATACACCCACCTACGTATTACACACCACCTTACTTAATACACACCCACCTACGTAATACACACCACCTTACTTAATACACACCCATCTACGTAATACACACCCACCTCCGTATTAGACACCCACCTACCTACGTAATACACACCCACCTACGTAATACCCACCACCTTACTTAATACACACCCATCTACGTAATACACACCCACCTCCGTAATACACACCCACCTACCTACGTAATACACACCCACCTATCTACGTAATACACACCCACCTACGTAATACACACCACCTTACTTAATACACACCCATCTACGTAATACACACCCACCTCCGTAATACACACCCACCTACCTACGTAAAACACACCCATCTACGTAATACACACCCACCTACGTAATACACACCCACCTACGTAATACACACCACCTTACTTAATACACACCCATCTACGTAATACACACCCACCTCCGTAATACACACCCACCTACCTACGTAATACACACCCATCTACGTAATACACACCCACCTACGTAATGCACACCACCTTACTTAATACACACCCATCTACGTAATATACACCCACCTCCGTAATACACACCTACCTACGTAATACACACCCATCTACGTAATACACACCCACCTACGTAATACACACCCACCTACGTAAAATGCACCCACCTACCTACGTAATACACACCCATCTACGTAATACACACCCAACCACGTAATACACACCCACCTACGTAATACACACCCACCTACGTAATACACACCCACCTACGTAATACACACCCACCTACGTAATACACACCCACCTGCGTAATATACACACACCAACCTACGTAGTTCACACCCATCTACGTAGTACACACCCACCTACGTAATACACACCCACCTCCGTAATACACACCCGTCTAAGCAATACACACCCACCCACGTAATACACACCCACCTACCTACGTAATACAAACCCACCTACATACGTAATACACACCCATCTACGTAATACACACCCATCTACGTAATACACACCCATATACGTAATACACACCCACCTAACTAGGTAATACACACCCACCTACCTACGTAATACACACCCACATATGTAATACACACCCACCTACGTAATACACACCCACCTACCCACGTAATACACACCCACCTACGTAATACACACCACCTTACTTAATACACACCCATCTATATAATACACACCCACCTACCTACGTAATACACACCCATCTACGTAATACACACCCATATACGTAATACACACCCTCCTACCTCCGTAATACACACCCACCTACCTACGTAATACACCCCCACCTATGTAATACACACCAACCTACGTAATACACTCCCACCTACCTACGTAATACACACCCACCTACGTAATACACACCACCTTACTTAATACACACCCATCTACGTAATACACACCCACCTACCTACGGAATACACACCCACCTACGTAATACACACCACCTTACTTAATACACACCCATCTACGATTTACACACCCACCTCCGTATTACACACCCACCTACCTACGTAATACACACCGACCTACGTAATACCCACCACCTTACTTAATACACACCCATCTACGTAATACACACCCACCTCCGTAATACACACCCACCTACCTACGTAATACACACCCATCTACGTACGTAATACACACCCACCCACGAAATACACACCCACCTACGTAATACACACCCACCTACGTAATACACATCCACCTCCGTAATATACACACACCTACTTACGTAATACCCAACCATCTACGTAATACACACCCACCTACGTAATACACACCCTCCTCCGTAATACACACCCATCTACGTAATACACACCCACCCATGTAATACACACCCACCCACGTAATACCCACACCCACGTACGTAATACGTAATACACACCCATCTACGTAATACACACCCATCTACGTAATACACACCCACCTACCAACGTAATACACACCCACCTACCTACGTAATACACACCCACCTACGTAATACACACCACCTTACTTAATACACACCCATCTACGTAATACACACCGACCTCGTTAATACACACCCATCTACGTTATACACACCCACCTCCGTAATACACACCCACCTACGTAATACACACCCACCTACGTAATACACAACCATCTACGTAATACACACACATCTACGTAATACACACCCACCTACCTACATAATACACACCCACCCACGTAAAACACACCTACCTACGTAATACACATCCATCTACGTAATACACACCCACCTATCTACGTAATACACACCCACCTACGTAATACACACCCACCTATCTACGTAATACACACCCACCTACGTAATACACACCACCTTACTTAATACACACCCATCTACGTAATACACACCCACCTCCGTAATACACACCCACCTACCTACGTAAAACACACCCATCTACGTTATACACACCCACCTACGTAATACACACCCACCTACGTAATACACACCACCTTACTTAATACACACCCATCTACGTAATACACACCCACCTCCGTAATACACACCCACCTACCTACGTAATACACACCCATCTACGTAATACACACCCACCTACGTAATGCACACCACCTTACTTAATACACACCCATCTACGTAATACACACCCACCTCCGGAATACACACCTACCTACGTAATACACACCCATCTACGTAATACACTCCCACCTACGTAATACACACCCACCACCGTAATACGCACCCACCTACCTACGTAATACACACCCATCTACGTAATACACACCCACCTACGTAATACACACCCACCTCCGTAATACACACCCACCTACCTACGTAATACGCACCCATCTACGTAATACACACCCACCCACGTAATACCCACACCCACGTACGTAATACGTAATACACACCCATCTACGTAATACACACCAACCTACGTAATACACACCCACCTACGTAATACACACCCACCTACGTAATACACACCACCTTACTTAATACACACCCATCTACGTAATACACACCGACCTCGTTAATACACACCTATCTACGTTATACACACCCACCTCCGTAATACACACCCACCTACGTAATACACACCCACCCACGTAATACACACCCATCTACGTAATACACACACATCTACGTAATACACACCCACCTACCTACGTAATACACACCCACCCACGTAAAACACACCTACCTACGTAATACACACCCATCTACGTAATACACACCGACCTCGTTAATACACACCCATCTACGTTATACACACCCACCTCCGTAATACACACCCACCTACGTAATACACACCCACCTATCTACGTAATACACACCCACTTACGTAATACACACCCACCTATCTACGTAATACACACCCACCTACGTAATACACACCACCTTACTTAATACACACCCATCTACGTAATACACACCCACCTATCTACGTAATACACACCCACCTACGTAATACACACCACCTTACTTAATACACACCCATCTACGTAATACACACCGACCTCGTTAATACACACCCATCTACGTTATACACACCCACCTCCGTAATACACACCCACCTCCGTAATATACACACACCAACCTACGTAATTCACACCCATCTACGTAGTACACACCCACCTACGTAATACACACCCACCTCCGTAATACACACCCATCTAAGCAATACACACCCACCCACGTAATACACACCCATCTACCTACGTAATACAAACCCACCTACCTACGTAATACACACCCATCTACGTAATACACACCCATCTACGTAATACACACCCATATACGTAATACACACCCACCTAACTACGTAATACACAACCACCTACCTACGTAATACACACCCACTTACCTACGTAATACACACACACACACACACACCTACGTAATACACACCCATTTACGTAATACACACCACCTTACTTAATACACACCCATCTACGTAATACACACCAACATCCGTATTACACACCCACCTACCCACGTAATACACACCCACCTACGTAATACACATCACTTTATGTAATACACACCTATCTACGTAACACACCCACCTCCATAATACACACCCACCTACCTACGTAATACACACCCAGCTACGTACGTAATACACACCCATCTACGTAATACACACCCATCTACGTAATACACACCCACCTTCGTAATACACACCCAGCTACGTAATACATACCCATCTACGTAATACACACCCATCTTCGTAATACACACCACCTTACTTAATACACACCCATCTACGTAATACACACCCATCTACATAATACACACCCATTTACGTAATACACACCCAACCACGTAATAAACATCCACCTACGTAATACACACCCACCTACGTAATACACACCCATTTACGTAATACACACCCATCTACGTAATACACACCTACCTACGAAATACACACCCACCTGCGTAATACACACCCATCTACGTAATACACACCCATCTACGTAATACACACCCATCTACGTAATACACACCTACCTACGTAATACACACCCGCCTACGTAATACACACCCACCTACGTTATACACACCCACCTATGTTATACACACCCACCTACGTAATACACACCCACCTCCGTAATACACACCCACCTACGTAATACACACCCATTTACGTAGTACACATCCATCTACGTAATACACACCTACCTACGAAATACACACCCACCTGCGTAATACACACCCATCTACGTAATACACACCCATCTACGTAATACACACCCATCTACGTAATACACACCCATCTACGTAATACACACCTACCTACATAATACAAACCCGCCTACGTAATACACACCCACCTACGTTATACACACCCACCTACGTCATACACACCCACCTACGTAATACACACCCACCTCCGTAATACACACCCACCTACGTAACACACACCCACCTACGTAATACACACCCACCTATGTAATACACACCCACCTACCTACGTAATATACACCCACCTACGTATTACACACCACCTTACTTAATACACACCCACCTACGTAATACACACCACCTTACTTAATACACACCCATCTACGTAATACACACCCACCTCCGTATTAGACACCCACCTACCTACGTAATACACACCCACCTACGTAATACCCACCACCTTACTTAATACACACCCATCTACGTAATACACACCCACCTCCGTAATACACACCCACCTACCTACGTAATACACACCCACCTATCTACGTAATACACACCCACCTACGTAATACACACCACCTTACTTAATACACACCCATCTACGTAATACACACCCACCTCCGTAATACACACCCACCTACCTACGTAAAACACACCCATCTACGTAATACACACCCACCTACGTAATACACACCCACCTACGTAATACACACCACCTTACTTAATACACACCCATCTACGTAATACACACCCACCTCCGTAATACACACCCACCTACCTACGTAATACACACCCATCTACGTAATACACACCCACCTACGTAATGCACACCACCTTACTTAATACACACCCATCTACGTAATATACACCCACCTCCGTAATACACACCTACCTACGTAATACACACCCATCTACGTAATACACACCCACCTACGTAATACACACCCACCTACGTAAAATGCACCCACCTACCTACGTAATACACACCCATCTACGTAATACACACCCAACCACGTAATACACACCCACCTACGTAATACACACCCACCTACGTAATACACACCCACCTACGTAATACACACCCACCTACGTAATACACACCCACCTGCGTAATATACACACACCAACCTACGTAGTTCACACCCATCTACGTAGTACACACCCACCTACGTAATACACACCCACCTCCGTAATACACACCCGTCTAAGCAATACACACCCACCCACGTAATACACACCCACCTACCTACGTAATACAAACCCACCTACATACGTAATACACACCCATCTACGTAATACACACCCATCTACGTAATACACACCCATATACGTAATACACACCCACCTAACTAGGTAATACACACCCACCTACCTACGTAATACACACCCACATATGTAATACACACCCACCTACGTAATACACACCCACCTACCCACGTAATACACACCCACCTACGTAATACACACCACCTTACTTAATACACACCCATCTATATAATACACACCCACCTACCTACGTAATACACACCCATCTACGTAATACACACCCATATACGTAATACACACCCTCCTACCTCCGTAATACACACCCACCTACCTACGTAATACACCCCCACCTATGTAATACACACCAACCTACGTAATACACTCCCACCTACCTACGTAATACACACCCACCTACGTAATACACACCACCTTACTTAATACACACCCATCTACGTAATACACACCCACCTACCTACGGAATACACACCCACCTACGTAATACACACCACCTTACTTAATACACACCCATCTACGATTTACACACCCACCTCCGTATTACACACCCACCTACCTACGTAATACACACCGACCTACGTAATACCCACCACCTTACTTAATACACACCCATCTACGTAATACACACCCACCTCCGTAATACACACCCACCTACCTACGTAATACACACCCATCTACGTACGTAATACACACCCACCCACGAAATACACACCCACCTACGTAATACACACCCACCTACGTAATACACATCCACCTCCGTAATATACACACACCTACTTACGTAATACCCAACCATCTACGTAATACACACCCACCTACGTAATACACACCCTCCTCCGTAATACACACCCATCTACGTAATACACACCCACCCATGTAATACACACCCACCCACGTAATACCCACACCCACGTACGTAATACGTAATACACACCCATCTACGTAATACACACCCATCTACCTAATACACACCCACCTACCAACGTAATACACACCCACCTACCTACGTAATACACACCCACCTACGTAATACACACCACCTTACTTAATACACACCCATCTACGTAATACACACCGACCTCGTTAATACACACCCATCTACGTTATACACACCCACCTCCGTAATACACACCCACCTACGTAATACACACCCACCTACGTAATACACAACCATCTACGTAATACACACACATCTACGTAATACACACCCACCTACCTACATAATACACACCCACCCACGTAAAACACACCTACCTACGTAATACACATCCATCTACGTAATACACACCCACCTATCTACGTAATACACACCCACCTACGTAATACACACCCACCTATCTACGTAATACACACCCACCTACGTAATACACACCACCTTACTTAATACACACCCATCTACGTAATACACACCCACCTCCGTAATACACACCCACCTACCTACGTAAAACACACCCATCTACGTTATACACACCCACCTACGTAATACACACCCACCTACGTAATACACACCACCTTACTTAATACACACCCATCTACGTAATACACACCCACCTCCGTAATACACACCCACCTACCTACGTAATACACACCCATCTACGTAATACACACCCACCTACGTAATGCACACCACCTTACTTAATACACACCCATCTACGTAATACACACCCACCTCCGGAATACACACCTACCTACGTAATACACACCCATCTACGTAATACACTCCCACCTACGTAATACACACCCACCACCGTAATACGCACCCACCTACCTACGTAATACACACCCATCTACGTAATACACACCCACCTACGTAATACACACCCACCTCCGTAATACACACCCACCTACCTACGTAATACGCACCCATCTACGTAATACACACCCACCCACGTAATACCCACACCCACGTACGTAATACGTAATACACACCCATCTACGTAATACACACCAACCTACGTAATACACACCCACCTACGTAATACACACCCACCTACGTAATACACACCACCTTACTTAATACACACCCATCTACGTAATACACACCGACCTCGTTAATACACACCTATCTACGTTATACACACCCACCTCCGTAATACACACCCACCTACGTAATACACACCCACCCACGTAATACACACCCATCTACGTAATACACACACATCTACGTAATACACACCCACCTACCTACGTAATACACACCCACCCACGTAAAACACACCTACCTACGTAATACACACCCATCTACGTAATACACACCGACCTCGTTAATACACACCCATCTACGTTATACACACCCACCTCCGTAATACACACCCACCTACGTAATACACACCCACCTATCTACGTAATACACACCCACTTACGTAATACACACCCACCTATCTACGTAATACACACCCACCTACGTAATACACACCACCTTACTTAATACACACCCATCTACGTAATACACACCCACCTATCTACGTAATACACACCCACCTACGTAATACACACCACCTTACTTAATACACACCCATCTACGTAATACTCACCCATCTACGTAATACACACCCATATACGTAATACACACCCACCTACCTACGTAATACACACCCACCTACCTACGTAATACACACCCACCTACCTACGTGATACACACCCACATATGTATTACACACCCACCTACGTAATACACACCCACCTACCCACGTAATACACACCCACCTACGTAATACACACCACCTTACTTAATACACACCCATCTATGTAATACACACCCACCTACCTACGTAATACACCCCCACCTACGTAATACGCACCACCTTACTTAATACACACCCATCTACGTAATACACACCCACCTTCGTAATACACACCCAGTTACGTAATACACACCCACCTACGTCATACACACCCATCTACGTAATACACACCTACCTACGTAATACAGACCCACCTACATAATACACACCACCTTACTTAATACACACCCATCTACGTAATACACACCCACCTACCTACGTATTACACACCCACCTACGTAATACACACCTACCTACGTAATACACATCCACCCACGTAATACACACCCACCTACGTAATACACACCCACCTACGTAATACACACCACCTTACTTAATACACACCCATCTACGTAATACACACCCACCTCCGTAATACACACACACCTCCGTAATACACACCCACTTACCTACGTAATACACACACACACACACCTACGTAATACACACCCACTTACGTAATACACACCACCTTACTTAATACACACCCATCTACGTAATACACACCAACCTCCGTATTACACACCCACCTACCCACGTAATACACACCCACCTACGTAATACACATCACTTTATGTAATACACACCTATCTACGTAACACACCCACCTCCATAATACACACCCACCTACCTACGTAATACACACCCAGCTACGTACGTAATACACACCCATCTACGTAATACACACCCATCTACGTAATACACACCCACCTTCGTAATACACACCCAGCTACGTAATACATACCCATCTACGTAATACACACCCATCTTCGTAATACACACCACCTTACTTAATACACACCCATCTACGTAATACACACCCATCTACATAATACACACCCATTTACGTAATACACACCCAACCACGTAATAAACATCCACCTACGTAATACACACCCACCTACGTAATACACACCCATTTACGTAATACACGCCCATCTACGTAATACACACCTACCTACGAAATACACACCCACCTGCGTAATACACACCCATCTACGTAATACACACCCATCTACGTAATACACACCCATCTACGTAATACACACCTACCTACGTAATACACACCCGCCTACGTAATACACACCCACCTACGTTATACACACCCACCTAAGTCATACACACCCACCTACGTAATACACACCCACCTCCGTAATACACACCCACCTACGTAATACACACCCATTTACGTAATACACATCCATCTACGTAATACACACCTACCTACGAAATACACACCCACCTGCGTAATACACACCCATCTACGTAATACACACCCATCTACGTAATACACACCCATCTACGTAATACACACCCATCTACGTAATACACACCTACCTACATAATACAAACCCGCCTACGTAATACACACCCACCTACGTTATACACACCCACCTACGTCATACACACCCACCTACGTAATACACACCCACCTCCGTAATACACACCCACCTACGTAACACACACCCACCTACGTAATACACACCCACCTATGAAATACACACCCACCTACCTACGTAATATACACCCACCTACGTATTACACACCACCTTACTTAATACACACCCACCTACGTAATACACACCACCTTACTTAATACACACCCATCTACGTAATACACACCCACCTCCGTATTACAAACCCACCTACCTACGTAATACACACCCACCTACGTAATACCCACCACCTTACTTAATACACACCCATCTACGTAATACACACCCACCTCCGTAATACACACCCACCTACCTACGTAATACACACCCACCTATCTACGTAATACACACCCACCTACGTAATACACACCACCTTACTTAATACACACCCATCTACGTAATACACACCCACCTCCGTAATACACACCCACCTACCTACGTAAAACACACCCATCTACGTAATACACACCCACCTACGTAATACACACCCACCTACGTAATACACACCACCTTACTTAATACACACCCATCTACGTAATACACACCCACCTCCGTAATACACACCCACCTACCTACGTAATACACACCCATCTACGTAATACACACCCACCTACGTAATGCACACCACCTTACTTAATACACACCCATCTACGTAATATACACCCACCTCCGTAATACACACCTACCTACGTAATACACACCCATCTACGTAATACACACCCACCTACGTAATACACACCCACCTACGTAAAATGCACCCACCTACCTACGTAATACACACCCATCTACGTAATACACACCCAACCACGTAATACACACCCACCTACGTAATACACACCCACCTACGTAATACACACCCACCTACGTAATACACACCCACCTACGTAATACACACCCACCTGCGTAATATACACACACCAACCTACGTAGTTCACACCCATCTACGTAGTACACACCCACCTACGTAATACACACCCACCTCCGTAATACACACCCATCTAAGCAATACACACCCACCCACGTAATACACACCCACCTACCTACGTAATACAAACCCACCTACATACGTAATACACACCCATCTACGTAATACACACCCATTTACGTAATACACACCCATATACGTAATACACACCCACCTAACTAGGTAATACACACCCACCTACCTACGTAATACACACCCACATATGTAATACACACCCACCTACGTAATACACACCCACCTACCCACGTAATACACACCCACCTACGTAATACACACCACCTTACTTAATACACACCCATCTATGTAATACACACCCACCTACCTACGTAATACACACCCATCTACGTAATACACACCCATATACGTAATACACACCCTCCTACCTCCGTAATACACACCCACCTACCTACGTAATACACCCCCACCTATGTAATACACACCAACCTACGTAATACACTCCCACCTACCTACGTAATACACACCCACCTACGTAATACACACCACCTTACTTAATACACACCCATCTACGTAATACACACCCACCTACCTACGGAATACACACCCACCTACGTAATACACACCACCTTACTTAATACACACCCATCTACGTAATACACACCCACCTCCGTATTACACACCCACCTACCTACGTAATACACACCGACCTACGTAATACCCACCACCTTACTTAATACACACCCATCTACGTAATACACACCCACCTCCGTAATACACACCCACCTACCTACGTAATACACACCCATCTACGTACGTAATACACACCCACCCACGAAATACACACCCACCTACGTAATACACACCCACCTACGTAATACACATCCACCTCCGTAATATACACACACCTACTTACGTAATACCCAACCATCTACGTAATACACACCCACCTACGTAATACACACCCTCCTCCGTAATACACACCCATCTACGTAATACACACCCACCCATGTAAAACACACCCACCCACGTAATACCCACACCCACGTACGTAATACGTAATACACACCCATCTACGTAATACACACCCATCTACGTAATACACACCCACCTACCAACGTAATACACACCCACCTACCTACGTAATACACACCCACCTACGTAATACATACCACCTTACTTAATACACACCCATCTACGTAATACACACCGACCTCGTTAATACACACCCATCTACGTTATACACACCTACCTCCGTAATACACACCCACCTACGTAATACACACCCACCTACGTAATACACAACCATCTACGTAATACACACACATCTACGTAATACACACCCACCTACCTACATAATACACACCCACCCACGTAAAACACACCTACCTACGTAATACACATCCATCTACGTAATACACACCCACCTATCTACGTAATACACACCCACCTACGTAATACACACCCACCTATCTACGTAATACACACCCACCTACGTAATACACACCACCTTACTTAATACACACCCATCTACGTAATACACACCCACCTCCGTAATACACACCCACCTACCTACGTAAAACACACCCATCTACGTTATACACACCCACCTACGTAATACACACCCACCTACGTAATACACACCACCTTACTTAATACACACCCATCTACGTAATACACACCCACCTCCGTAATACACACCCACCTACCTACGTAATACACACCCATCTACGTAATACACACCCACCTACGTAATGCACACCACCTTACTTAATACACACCCATCTACGTAATACACACCCACCTCCGTAATACACACCTACCTACGTAATACACACCCATCTACGTAATACACTCCCACCTACGTAATACACACCCACCACCGTAATACGCACCCACCTACCTACGTAATACACACCCATCTACGTAATACACACCCACCTACGTAATACACACCCACCTCCGTAATACACACCCACCTACCTACGTAATACGCACCCATCTACGTAATACACACCCACCCACGTAATACCCACACCCACGTACGTAATACGTAATACACACCCATCTACGTAATACACACCAACCTACGTAATACACACCCACCTACGTAATACACACCCACCTACGTAATACACACCACCTTACTTAATACACACCCATCTACGTAATACACACCGACCTCGTTAATACACACCTATCTACGTTATACACACCCACCTCCGTAATACACACCCACCTACGTAATACACACCCACCCACGTAATACACACCCATCTACGTAATACACACACATCTACGTAATACACACCCACCTACCTACGTAATACACACCCACCCACGTAAAACACACTTACCTACGTAATACACACCCATCTGCGTAATACACACCGACCTCGTTAATACACACCCATCTACGTTATACACACCCACCTCCGTAATACACACCCACCTACGTAATACACACCCACCTATCTACGTAATACACACCCACCTAGGTAATACACACCCACCTATCTACGTAATACACACCCACCTACGTAATACACACCACCTTACTTAATACACACCCATCTACGTAATACACACCCACCTATCTACGTAATACACACCCACCTACGTAATACACACCACCTTACTTAATACACACCCATCTACGTAATACTCACCCATCTACGTAATACACACCCATATACGTAATACACACCCACCTACCTACGTAATACACACCCACCTACCTACGTAATACACACCCACCTACCTACGTGATACACACCCACATATGTATTACACACCCACCTACGTAATACACACCCACCTACCCACGTAATACACACCCACCTACGTAATACACACCACCTTACTTAATACACACCCATCTATGTAATACACACCCACCTACCTACGTAATACACCCCCACCTACGTAATACACACCACCTTACTTAATACACACCCATCTACGTAATACACACCCACCTTCGTAATACACACCCAGTTACGTAATACACACCCACCTACGTCATACACACCCATCTACGTAATACACACCTACCTACGTAATACAGACCCACCTACATAATACACACCACCTTACTTAATACACACACACATCTACGTAATACACACCCACCTACCTACGTATTACACACCCACCTACGTAATACACACCTACCTACGTAATACACATCCACCCACGTAATACACACCCACCTACGTAATACACACCCACCTACGTAATACACACCACCTTACTTAATACACACCCATCTACGTAATACACACCCACCTCCGTAATACACACCCACCTCCGTAATACACACCCACTTACCTACGTAATACACACACACACACACACCTACGTAATACACACCCACTTACGTAATACACACCACCTTACTTAATACACACCCATCTACGTAATACACACCAACCTCCGTATTACACACCCACCTACCCACGTAATACACACCCACCTACGTAATACACATCACTTTATGTAATACACACCTATCTACGTAACACACCCACCTCCATAATACACACCCACCTACCTACGTAATACACACCCAGCTACGTACGTAATACACACCCATCTACGTAATACACACCCATCTACGTAATACACACCCACCTTCGTAATACACACCCAGCTACGTAATACATACCCATCTACGTAATACACACCCATCTTCGTAATACACACCACCTTACTTAATACACACCCATCTACGTAATACACACCCATCTACATAATACACACCCATTTACGTAATACACACCCAACCACGTAATACACATCCACCTACGTAATACACACCCACCTATGTAATACACACCCATTTACGTAATACACACCCATCTACGTAATACACACCTACCTACGAAATACACACCCACCTGCGTAATACACACCCATCTACGTAATACACACCCATCTACGTAATACACACCCATCTACGTAATACACACCTACCTACGTAATACACACCCGCCTACGTAATACACACCCACCTACGTTATACACACCCACCTACGTCATACACACCCACCTACGTAATACACACCCACCTCCGTAATACACACCCACCTACGTAATACACACCCATTTACGTAATACACATCCATCTACGTAATACACACCTACCTACGAAATACACACCCACCTGCGTAATACACACCCATCTACGTAATACACACCCATCTACGTAATACACACCCATCTACGTAATACACACCTACCTACGTAATACACACCCGCCTACGTAATACACACCCACCTACGTTATACACACCCACCTACGTCATACACACCCACCTACGTAATACACACCCACCTCCGTAATACACACCCACCTACGTAATACACACCCACCTACGTAATACAAACCCACCTATGTAATACACACCCACCTACCTACGTAATACACACCCACCTACGTATTACACACCACCTTACTTAATACACACCCATCTACGTAATACACACCCACCTACCTACGTAATACACACCCACCTACCAACGTAATACACACCCACCTACGTAATACACACCACTTTACTTAATACACACCCATCTACGTAATACACACCCACCCACCTACGTAATACACACCACCTTACTTAATACACACCCATCTACGTAATACACACCCACCTCCGTAATACACACACTTATACGTAACACAAACCACCTTACTTAATACACACCCATCTACGTAATACACACCCACCTACCTACGTAATACACACCCATCTATGTAATACACACCCACCTATGTAATACACACCCATCTACGTAATACACACCCATCTACGTAATACACACCACCTTACTTAATACACCCATTTACGTAATACACGCCCACCCACGTAATACACACCCACCTACGTAATACACACCCACCAACGTAATACACACCCACCTACGTAATACACACCCACCTACCTACGTAATACACACCCATCTACGTAATACACACCCACCTACCTACGTAATACACACCCATCTACGTAATACACACCCATCTACGTAATACACACCCATCTACGTAATACACATCACCTTACTTAATACACACCCATCTCCGTAATACACACCCACCCATGTAATACACACCCACCTACGTAATACACACCCACCTACGTAATACACACCCACCCACGTAATACACACCCACCTACGTAATACACACCCACCCACGTAATACACACCCACCTACGTAATACACACCCACCCACGTAATACACACCCACCTACGTAATACACACCCACCTACGTAATACACACCCACCCACGTAATACACACCCAACTACGTGATACTCACACACCCACGTAATCCACACCCACCTACGTAATACACACCTACCTACGTAATACACACACACACACCTACGTAATACACAACCACCTACGTAATACACATCCACCTCCGTAATACACACACACCTACCTACGTAATACCCACCCATCTACGTAATACACACCCACCTACGTAATACACACCCTCCTCCGTAATACACACCCATCTACGTAATACACACCCACCCATGTAATACACACCCACCTCCGTAATACACACCCACCTACCTACGTAATATAACACCCATCTACGTAATACACACCCACCCACGTAATACCAACACCCACGTACGTAATACGTAATACACACCCATCTACGAAATACACACCCATCTACGTAATACACACCCACCTACCAACGTAATACACACCCACCTACCTACGTAATACACACCCACCTACGTAATACACACCACCTTACTTAATACACACTTATCTACGTAATACACACCCACCTCCTTAATACACACCCATATACGTTATACACACCCACCTACGTAATACACACCCATCTACGTAATACACACACATCTACGTAATACACACCCACCTACCTACGTAATACACACCCAGCCACGTAAAACACACCTACCTACGTACTATACATCCATCTAAGTAATACACACCCAACTCCGTATTACACACCCACCTATCTACGTAATACACACCCACCTACGTAATACACACCCACCTATCTACGTAATACACACCCACCTACGTAATACACACCACCTTACTTAATACACACCCATCTACGTAATACACACCCACCTCCGTAATACACACCCACCTACCTACGTAAAACACACCCATCTACGTAATAAACACCCACCTACGTAATACACACCCACCTACGTAATACACACCACCTTACTTAATACACACCCATCTACGTAATACACACCCACCTCCGCAATACACACCCACCTACGTACGTAATACACACCCATCTACGTAATACACACCCACCTACGTAATACACACCACCTTACTTAATGCACACCCATCTACGTAATACACACCCATCTACGTAATACACACCCATCTACGTAATACACACCACCTTACTTAATACACATCCATCTCCGTAATACACACCCACACACGTAATACACACCCACCTACGTAATACACACCCACCTACGTAATACACACCCACCCACGTAATACCCACCCACCTCCGTAATACACACCCATCTACGCAATACACACCCAGCCACGTAATACACACTCACCTACCTACGTAATACAAACCCACCTACCTACGTAATACACACCCATCTACGTAATACACACACATCTACGTAATACACACCCACCTACCTACGTAATACACACCCACCCACGTAAAACACACCTACCTACGTAATACACATCCATCTACGTAATACACACCCAACTCTGTAATACACACCCACCTATCTACGTAATACACACCCACCTACGTAATACACACCCACCTATCTACGTAATACACACCCACCTACGTAATACACACCACCTTACTTAATACACACCCATCTACGTAATACATACCCACCTCCGTAATACACACCCACCTTCCTACGTAAAACACACCCATCTACGTAATACACACCCACCTACGTAATACACACCCACCTACGTAATACACACCACCTTACTTAATACACACCCATCTACGTAATAAACACCCACCTCCGTAATACACACCCACCTACCTACGTAATACACACCCATCTACGTAATACACACCCACCTACGTAATGCACACCACCTTACTTAATACACACCCATCTACGTAATACACACCCACCTCCGTAATACACACCTACCTACGTAATACACACCCATCTACGTAATACACACCCACCTACGTAATACACACCCACCTACGTAATACGCACCCACCTACCTACGTACTACACACCCATCTACGTAATACACACCCAACCACGTAATACACACCCACCTACGTAATACACACCCACCTACGTAATACCCACCCACCTACGTAATACACACCCACCTACGTAATACACACCCACCTCCGTAATATACACACACCAACCTACGTAATTCACACCCATCTACGTAGTACACACCCACCTACGTAATACACACCCACCTCCGTAATACACACCCATCTAAGCAATACACACCCACCCACGTAATACACACCCATCTACCTACGTAATACAAACCCACCTACCTACGTAATACACACCCATCTACGTAATACACACCCATCTACGTAATACACACCCATATACGTAATACACACCTTCCTAACTACGTAATACACACCCACCTACCTACGTAATACACACCCACATATGTAATACACACCCACCTACGTAATACACAACCACCTACCCACGTAATACACACCCACCTACGTAATACACACCACCTTACTTAATACACACCCATCTATGTAATACACACCCACCTACCTACGTAATACACACCCATCTACGTAATACACACCCATATACGTAATACACACCCACCTACCTCCGTAATACACACCCACCTACCTACGTAATACACCCCCACCTATGTAATACACACCAACCTACGTAATACACATCCACCTACCTACGTAATACACACCCACCTACGTAATACACACCACCTTACTTAATACACACCCATCTACGTAATACACACCCACCTACCTACGGAATACACACCCACTTACGTAATACACACCACCTTACTTAATACACACCCATCTACGTAATACACACCCACCTCCGTATTACTCACCGACCTACCTACGTAATACACACCCACCTACGTAATACCCACCACCTTACTTAATACACACCCATCTACGTAATACACACCCACCTCCGTAATACACACCCACCTACCTACGTAATACACACCCATCTACGTACGTAATACACACCCACCAACGAAATACACACCCACCTACGTAATACACACCCACCTACGTAATACACATCCACCTCCGTAATATACACACACCTACTTACGTAATACCCACCCATCTACGTAATACACACCCACCTACGTAATACACACCCTCCTCCGTAATACACACCCATCTACGTAATACACACCCACCCATGTAATACACACCCACCCACGTAATACCCATTCCCACGTACTTAATACGTAATACACACCCATCTACGTAATACACACCCATCTACGTAATACACACCCATCTACGTAATACACACCCACCTACCAACGTAATACACACCTACCTACCTACGTAATACACACCCACCTACGTAATACACACCACCTTACTTAATACACACCCATCTACGTAATACACACCGACCTCGTTAATACACACCCATCTACGTTATACACACCCACCTCCGTAATACACACCCTCCTACGTAATACACACCCACCTACGTAATACACACCCATCTACGTAATACACACACATCTACGTAATACACACCCACCTACCTACATAATACACACCCACCCACGTAAAACACACCTACCTACGTAATACACACCCATCTACGTAATACACACCCACCTCCGTAATACACACCCACCTATCTACGTAATACACACCCACCTATGTAATACACACCAACCTACGTAATACACACCCACCTACCTACGTAATACACACCCACCTACGTAATACACACCACCTTACTTAATACACACCAATCTACGTAATACACACCCACCTACCTACGGAATACACACCCACCTACGTAATGAACACCACCTTACTTAATACACACCCATCTACGTAATACACACCCACCTCCGTTTTACACACCCACCTACCTACGTAATACACACCCACCTACGTAATACCCACCACCTTATTTAATACACACCCATCTACGTAATACACACCCACCTCCGTAATACACACCCACCTACCTACGTAATACACACCCATCTACGTACGTAATACACACCCACCCACGAAATACACACCCACCTACGTAATACACACCCACCTACGTAATACACATCCACCTCCGTAATATACACACACCTACTTACGTAATACCCACCCATCTACGTAATACACACCCACCTACGTAATACACACCCTCCTCCGTAATACACACCCATCTACGTAATACACACCCACCTCCGTAATACACACCCACCTACCTACGTAATACGCACCCATCTACGTAATACACACCCACCCACGTAATACCCACACCCACGTACGTAATACGTAATACACACCCATCTACGTAATACACACCCATCTACGTAATACACACCCACCTACCAACGTAATACACACCCACCTACCTACGTAATACACACCCACCTACGTAATACACACCCACCTACGTAATACACACCCACCTACGTAATACACACCACCTTACTTAATACACACCCATCTACGTAATACACACCGACCTCGTTAATACACACCCATCTACGTTATACACACCCACCTCCGTAATACACACCCACCTACGTAATACACACCCACCCACGTAATACACACCCATCTACGTAATACACACACATCTACGTAATACACACCCACCTACCTACGTAATACACACCCACCCACGTAAAACACACCTACCTACGTAATACACATTCATCTACGTAATACACACCCAACTCTGTAATACACACCCACCTATCTACGTAATACACACCCACCTATCTACGTAATACACACCCACCTACGTAATACACACCCACCTATCTACGTAATACACACCCACCTACGTAATACACACCACCTTACTTAATACACACCCATCTACGTAATACATACCCACCTCCGTAATACACACCCACCTACCTACGTAAAACACACCCATCTACGTAATACACACCCACCTACGTAATACACACCCACCTACGTAATACACACCACCTTACTTAATACACACCCATCTACGTAATACACACCCACCTCCGTAATACACACCCACCTACGTAATACACACCCACCTACGTAATGCACACCACCTTACTTAATACACACCCATCTACGTAATACACACCCACCTCCGTAATACACACCTACCTACGTAATACACACCCATCTACGTAATACACACCCACCTACGTAATACACACCCACCTACGTAATACGCACCCACCTACCTACGTAATACACACCCATCTACGTAATACACACCCAACCACGTAATACACACCCACCTACGTAATACACACCCACCTACGTAATACACACCCACCTACGTAATACACACCCACCTACGTAATACACACCCACCTCCGTAATATACACACACCAACCTACGTAATTCACACCCATCTACGTAGTACACACCCACCTACGTAATACACACCCACCTCCGTAATACACACCCATCTAAGCAATACACACCCACCCACGTAATACACACCCACCTACCTACGTAATACAAACCCACCTACCTACGTAATACACACCAATCTACGTAATACACACCCATCTACGTAATACACACCCATATACGTAATACACACCCACCTAACTACGTAATACACACCCACCTACCTACGTAATACACACCCACATATGTAATACACACCCACCTGCGTAATACACACCCACCTACCCACGTAATACACACCCACCTACGTAATACACACCACCTTACTTAATACACACCCATCTATGTAATACACACCCACCTACCTACGTAATACACACCCATCTACGTAATACACACCCATATACGTAATACACACCCACCTACCTCCGTAATACACACCCACCTACCTACGTAATACACCCCCACCTATGTAATACACACCAACCTACGTAATACACACCCACCTACCTACGTAATACACACCCACCTACGTAATACACACCACCTTACTTAATACACACCCATCTACGTAATACACACCCACCTACCTACGGAATACACACCCACCTACGTAATACACACCACCTTACTTAATACACACCCATCTACGTAATACACACCCACCTCCGTATTACACACCCACCTACCTACGTAATATACACCCACCTACGTAATACCCACCACCTTACTTAATACACACCCATCTACGTAATACACACCCACCTCCGTAATACACACCCACCTACCTACGTAATACACACCCATCTACGTACGTAATACACACTCACCCACGAAATACACACCCACCTACGTAATACACACCCACCTACGTAATACACATCCACCTCCGTAATATACACACACCTACTTACGTAATACCCACCCATCTACGTAATACACACCCACCTACGTAATACACACCCTCCTCCGTAATACACACCCATCTACGTAATACACACCCACCCATGTAATACACACCCACCCACGTAATACCCATACCCACGTACGTAATACGTAATACACACCCATCTACGTAATACACACCCATCTACGTAATACACACTCACCTACCAACGTAATACACACCCACCTACATACGTAATACACACCCACCTACGTAATACACACCACCTTACTTAATACACACCCATCTACGTAATACACACCGACCTCGTTAATACACACCCATCTACGTTATACACACCCACCTCCGTAATACACACCCACCTATGTAATACACACCCACCTACTTAATACACACCAATCTACGTAATACACACACATCTACGTAATACACACCCACCTACCTACATAATACACACCCACCCACGTAAAACACACCTACCTACGTAATACACATCCATCTACGTAATACACACCCAACTCCGTAATACACACCCACCTATCTACGTAATACACACCCACCTACGTAATACACACCCACCTATCTACGTAATACACACCAACCTACGTAATACACACCACCTTACTTAATACACACCCATCTACGTAATACACACCCACCTACGTAATACACACCCACCTACGTAATACACACCCACCCACGTAATACACACCCAACTACGTGATACACACCCACCCACGTAATCCACACCCACCTACGTAATACACACCTACCTACGTAATACACACACACACCTACGTAATACACAACCACCTACGTAATACACATCCACCTCCGTAATACACACACACCTACCTACGTAATACCCACCCATCTACGTAATACACACCCACCTACGTAATACACACCCTACTCCGTAATACACACCCATCTACGTAATACACACCCACCCATGTAATACACACCCACCTCCGTAATACACACCCACCTACCTACGTAATATAACACCCATCTACGTAATACACACCCACCCACGTAATACCAACACCCACGTACGTAATACGTAATACACACCCATCTACGAAATACACACCCATCTACGTAATACACACTCACCTACCAACGTAATACACACCCACCTACCTACGAAATACACACCCACCTACGTAATACACACCACCTTACTTAATACACACCCATCTACGTAATACACACCCACCTCCTTAATACACACCCATCTACGTTATACACACCCACCTACGTAATACACACCCATCTACGTAATACACACACATCTACGTAATACACACCCACCTACCTACGTAATACACACCCACCCACGTAAAACACACCTACCTACGTAATACACATCCATCTACGTAATACACACCCAACTCCGTATTACACACCCATCTATCTACGTAATACACACCCACCTACGTAATACACACCCACCTATCTACGTAATACACACTCACCTACGTAATACACACCACCTTACTTAATACACACCCATCTACGTAATACACACCCACCTCCGTAATACACACACACCTACCTACGTAAAACACACCCATCTACGTAATACACACCCACCTACGTAATACACACCCACCTACGTAATACACACCACCTTACTTAATACACACCCATCTACGTAATACACACCCACCTCCGCAATACACACCCACCTACCTACGTAATACACACCCATCTACGTAATACACACCCATCTACGTAATACACACCCACCTACGTAATACACACCACCTTACTTAATACACACCCATCTACGTAATACACACCCATCTACGTAATACACACCCATCTACGTAATACACACCACCTTACTTAATACACATCCATCTCCGTAATACACACCCACACACGTAATACACACCCACCTACGTCTTACACACCCACCTACGTAATACACACCCACCCACGTAATACACACCCACCCACGTAATACACACCCACCTACGTGATACCCACCCACCTCCGTAATACACACCCATCTACGCAATACACACCCAGCCACGTAATACACACTCACCTACCTACGTAATACAAACCCACCTACCTACGTAATACACATCCATCTACGTAATACACACCCATCTACGTAATACACACCCATATACGTAATACACACCCACCTACCTACGTAATACACACCCACCTACCTACGTAATACACACCCACCTATGTAATACACACCAACCTACGTAATACACACCCACCTACCTACGTAATACACACCCACCTACGTAATACACACCACCTTACTTAATACACACCCATCTACGTAATACACACCCACCTACCTACGGAATACACACCCACCTACGTAATGAACACCACCTTACTTAATACACACCCATCTACGTAATACACACCCACCTCCGTTTTACACACCCACCTACCTACGTAATACACACCCACCTACGTAATACCCACCACCTTACTTAATACACACCCATCTACGTAATACACACCCACCTCCGTAATACACACCCACCTACCTACGTAATACACACCCATCTACGTACGTAATATACACCCACCCTCGAAATACACACCCACCTACGTAATACACACCCACCTACGTAATACACATCCACCTCCGTAATATACACACACCTACTTACATAATACCCACCCATCTACGTAATACACACCCACCTACGTAATACACACCCTCCTCCGTAATACACACCCATCTACGTAATACACACCCACCTCCGTAATACACACCCACCTACCTACGTAATACGCACCCATCTACGTAATACACACCCACCCACGTAATACCCACACCCACGTACGTAATACGTAATACACACCCATCTACGTAATACACACCTATCTACGTAATACACACCCACCTACCAACGTAATACACACCCACCTACCTACGTAATACACACCCACCTACGTAATACACACCCACCTACGTAATACACACCACCTTACTTAATACACACCCATCTACGTAATACACACCGACCTCGTTAATACAAACCCATCTACGTTATACACACCCACCTCCGTAATACACACCCACCTACGTAATACACACCCACCCACGTAATACACACCCATCTACGTAATACACACACATCTACGTAATACACACCCACCTACCTACGTAATACACACCCACCCACGTAAAACACACCTACCTACGTAATACACATCCATCTACGTAATACACACCCAACTCTGTAATACACACCCACCTATCTACGTAATACACACCCACCTATCTACGTAATACACACCCACCTACGTAATACACACCCACCTATCTACGTAATACACACCCACCTACGTAATACACACCACCTTACTTAATACACACCCATCTACGTAATACATACCCACCTCCGTAATACACACCCACCTACCTACGTAAAACACACCCATCTACGTAATACACACCCACCTACGTAATATACACCCACATACGTAATACACACCACCTTACTTAATACACACCCATCTACGTAATACACACCCACCTCCGTAATACACACCCACCTACGTAATACACACCCACCTACGTAATGCACACCACCTTACTTAATACACACCCATCTACGTAATACACACCCACCTCCGTAATACACACCTACCTACGTAATACACACCCATCTACGTAATACACACCCACCTACGTAATACACACCCACCTACGTAATACGCACCCACCTACCTACGTAATACACACCCATCTACGTAATACACACCCAACCACGTAATACACACCCACCTACGTAATACACACCCACCTACGTAATACACACCCACCTACGTAATACACACCCACCTTCGTAATACACACCCACCTCCGTAATATACACACACCAACCTACGTAATTCACACCCATCTACGTAGTACACACCCACCTACGTAATACACACCCACCTCCGTAATACACACCCATCTAAGCAATACACACCCACCCACGTAATACACACCCACCTACCTACGTAATACAAGCCCACCTACCTACGTAATACACACCCATCTACGTAATACACACCCATCTACGTAATACACACCCATATACGTAATACACACCCACCTAACTACGTAATACACACCCACCTACCTACGTAATACACACCCACATATGTAATACACACCCACCTGCGTAATACACACCCACCTACCCACGTAATACACACCCACCTACGTATTACACACCACCTTACTTAATACACACCCATCTATGTAATACACACCCCCCTACCTACGTAATACACACCCATCTTGGTAATACACACCCATATACGTAATACACACCCACCTACCTCCGTAATACACACCCACCTACCTACGTAATACACCCCCACCTATGTAATACACACCAACCTACGTAATACACACCCACCTACCTACGTAATACACACCCACCTACGTAATACACACCACCTTACTTAATACACACCCATCTACGTAATACACACCCACCTACCTACGGAATACACACCCACCTACGTAATACACACCACCTTACTTAATACACACCCATCTACGTAATACACACCCACCTCCGTATTACACACCCACCTACCTACGTAATACACACCCACCTACGTAATACCCACCACCTTACTTAATACACACCCATCTACGTAATACACACCCACCTCCGTAATACACACCCACCTACCTACGTAATACACACCCACCTACGTAATACACATCCACCTCCGTAATATACACACACCTACTTACGTAATACCCACCCATCTACGTAATACACACCCACCTACGTAATACACACCCTCCTCCGTAATACACACCCATCTACGTAATACACACCCACCTCCGTAATACACACCCACCTACCTACGTAATACGCACCCATCTACGTAATACACACCCACCCACGTAATACCCACACCCACGTACGTAATACGTAATACACACCCATCTACGTAATACACATCCATCTACGTAATACACACCCACCTACCAACGTAATACACACCCACCTACCTACGTAATACACACCCACCTACGTAATACACACCCACCTTACTTAATACACACCCATCTACGTAATACACACCGACCTCGTTAATACACACCCATCTACGTTATACACACCCACCTCCGTAATACACACCCACCTACGTAATACACACCCACCCACGTAATACACACCCATCTACGTAATACACACACATCTACGTAATACACACCCACCTACCTACGTAATACACACCCACCCACGTAAAACACACCTACCTACGTAATACACATCCATCTACGTAATACACACCCAACTCTGTAATACACACCCACCTATCTACGTAATACACACCCACCTACGTAATACACACCCACCTATCTACGTAATACACACCCACCTACGTAATACACACCACCTTACTTAATACACACCCATCTACGTAATACACACCCACCTCCGTAATACACACCCACCTACCTACGTAAAACACACCCATCTACGTAATACACACCCACCTACGTAATACACACCCACCTACGTAATACACACCACCTTACTTAATACACACCCATCTACGTAATACACACCCACCTCCGTAATACACACCCACCTACCTACGTAATACACACCCATCTACGTAATACACACCCACCTACGTTATGCACACCACCTTACTTAATACACACCCATCTACGTAATACACACCCACCTCCGTAATACACACCTACCTACGTAATACACACCCATCTACGTAATACACACCCACCTACGTAATACACACCCACCTACGTAATACGCACCCACCTACCTACGTAATACACACCCATCTACGTAATACAAACCCAACCACGTAATACACACCCACCTACGTAATACACACCCACCTACGTAATACACACCCACCTACGTAATACACACCCACCTACGTAATACACACCCACCTCCGTTATATACACACACCAACCTACGTAATTCACACCCATCTACGTAGTACACACCCACCTACGTAATACACACCCACCTCCGTAATACACACCCATCTAAGCAATACACACCCACCCACGTAATACACACCCACCTACCTACGTAATACAAACCCACCTACCTACGTAATACACACCCATCGACGTAATACACACCCATCTACGTAATACACACCCATATACGTAATACACACCCACCTAACTACGTAATACACACCCACCTACCTACGTAATACACACCCACATATGTAATACACACCCACCTACGTAATACACACCCACCTACCCACGTAATACACACCCACCTACGTAATACACACCACCTTACTTAATACACACCCATCTATGTAATACACACCCACCTACCTACGTAATACACACCCATCTACGTAATACACACCCATATACGTAATACACACCCATCTACCTCCGTAATACACACCCATCTACCTCCGTAATACACACCCACCTACCTACGTAATACATCCCCACCTAAGTAATACACACCAGCCTACGTAATACACACCCACTTACCTACGTAATACACACCCACCTACGTAATACACACCACCTTACTTAATACACACCCATCTACGTAATACACACCCACCTACCTACGGAATACACACCCACCTACGTAATACACACCACCTTACTTAATACACACCCATCTACGTAATACACACCCACCTCCGTATTACACACCCACCTACCTACGTAATACACACCCACCTACGTAATACCCACCACCTTACTTAATACACACCCATCTACGTAATACACACCCACCTCCGTAATACACACCCACCTACCTACGTAATACACACCCATCTACGTACGTAATACACACCCACCCACGAAATACACACCCACCTACGTAATACACACCCACCTACGTAATACACATCCACCTCCGTAATATACACACACCTACTTACGTAATACCCACCCATCTACGTAATACACACCCACCTACGTAATACACACCCTCCTCCGTAATACACACCCATCTACGTAATACACACCCACCCATGTAATACACACCCACCCACGTAATACCCACACCCACGTACGTAATACGTAATACACACCCATCTACGTAATACACACCCATCTACGTAATACACACCCATCTACGTAATACACACCCACCTACCAACGTAATACACACCCACCTACCTACGTAATACACACCCACCTACGTAATACACACCACCTTACTTAATACACACCCATCTACGTAATACACACCGAACTCGTTAATACACACCCATCTACGTTATACACACCCACCTCCGTAATACACACCCACCTACGTAATACACACCCACCTACGTAATACACACCCATCTACGTAATACACACACATCTACGTAATACACACCCACCTACCTACATAATACACACCCACCCACGTAAAACACACCTACCTACGTAATACACATACATCTACGTAATACACACCCAACTCCGTAATACACACCCACCTATCTACGTAATACACACCCACCTACGTCATACACACCCACCTATCTACGTAATACACACCCACCTACGTAATACACACCACCTTACTTAATACACACCCATCTACGTAATACACACCCACCTCCGTAATACACACCCACCTACCTACGTAAAACACACCCATCTACGTAATACACACCCACCTACGTAATACACACCCACCTACGTAATACACACCACCTTACTTAATACACACCCATCTACGTAATACACACCCACCTCCGTAATACACACCCACCTACCTACGTAATACACACCAATCTACGTAATACACACCCACCTACGTAATGCACACCACCTTACTTAATACACACCCATCTACGTAATACACACCCACCTCCGTAATACACACCTACCTACGTAATACACACCCATCTACGTAATACACTCCCACCTACGTAATACACACCCACCTACGTAATACGCACCCACCTACCTACGTAATACACACCCATCTACGTAATACACACCCACCCACGTAATACACACCCACCTACGTAATACACACCCACCTACGTATTACACACCCACCTACGTAATACACACCCACCTCCGTAATATACACACACCAACCTACGTAATTCACACCCATCTACGTAATACACACCCACCTACGTAATACACACCCACCTCCGTTATACACACCCATCTAAGCAATACACACCCACCCACGTAATACACACCCACCTACCTCCGTAATACAAACCCACCTACCTACGTAATACACACCCATCTACGTAATACTCACCCATCTACGTAATACACACCCATATACGTAATACACACCCACCTACCTACGTAATACACACCCACCTACCTACGTAATACACACCCACATATGTATTACACACCCACCTACGTAATACACACCCACCTACCCACGTAATACACACCCACCTACGTAATACACACCACCTTACTTAATACACACCCATTTATGTAATACACACCCACCTACCTACGTAATACACACCCACCTACCTACGTAATACACCCCCACCTACGTAATACACACCACCTTACTTAATACACACCCATCTACGTAATACACACCCACCTTCGTAATACACACCCACTTACGTAATACACACCCACCTACGTCATACACACCTATCTACGTAATACACACCTACCTACGTAATACAGACCCACCTACATAATACACACCACCTTACTTAATACACACCCATCTACGTAATACACACCCACCTACCTACGTATTACACACCCACCTACGTAATACACACCTACCTACGTAATACACATCCACCCACGTAATACACACCCACCTACGTAATACACACCCACCTACGTAATACACACCACCTTACTTAATACACACCCATCTACGTAATACACACCCACCTCCGTAATACACACCCACTTACCTACGTAATACACACACACACACACCTACGTAATACACACCCACTTACGTAATACACACCACCTTACTTAATACACACCCATCTACGTAATACACAACCACCTCCGTATTACACACCCACCTACCCACGTAATACACACCCACCTACCTAATACACATCACTTTATGTAATACACACCTATCTACGTAACACACCCACCTCCATAATACACACCCACCTACCTACGTAATACACACCCAGCTACGTACGTAATACACACCCATCTACGTAATACACACCCATCTACGTAATACACACCCACCTACGTAAAACACACCCAGCTACGTAATACATACCCATCCACGTAATACACACCCATCTTCGTAATACACACCACCTTACTTAATACACACCCATCTACGTAATACACACCCATCTACATAATACACACCCATCTACGTAATACACACCCAACCACGTAATACACATCCACCTACGTAATACACACCCACCTACGTAATACACACCCATTTACGTAATACACACCCATCTACGTAATACACACCTACCTACGAAATACACACCCACCTGCGTAATACACACCCATCTACGTAATACACACCCATCTACGTAATACACACCCATCTACGTAATACACACCTACCTACGTAATACACACCCGCCTACGTAATACACACCCACCTACGTTATACACACCCACCTACGTCATACACACCCACCTACGTAATACACACCCACCTCCGTAATACACACCCACCTACGTAATACACACCCACCTACGTAATACACACCCATCTATGTAATACACACCCACCTACCTACGTAATACACACCCACCTACGTATTACACACCACCTTACTTAATACACAACCATCTACGTAATACACACCCACCTACCTACGTAATACACACCCACCTACCTACGTAATACACACCCACCTACGTAATACACACCACTTTACTTAATACACACCCATCTACGTAATACACACCCACCCACCTACGTAATACACACCACCTAACTTAATACACACCCATCTACGTAATACACACCCACCTCCGTAATACACACACACACCTACGTAACACAAACCACCTTACTTAATACACACCCATCTACGTAATACACACCCACCTACCTACGTAATACACACTCATCTATGTAATACACACCCACCTACGTAATACACACCCATCTACGTAATACACACCCATCTACGTAATACACACCACCTTACTTAATACACCCATCTACGTAATACACACCCACCCACGTAATACACACCCACCTACGTAATACACACCCACCAACGTAATACACACCCATCTACGTAATACACACCCACCTACGTAATACACACCCATCTACGTAATACACACCCATCTACGTAATACACACCCATCTACGTAATACACATCACCTTACTTAATACACACCCATCTCCGTAATACACACCCACCCGTGTAATACAAACCCACCTACGTAATACACACCCACCTACGTAATACACACCCACCCACGTAATACACACCCACCTACGTAATACACACCCACCCACGTAATACAAACCCACCTACGTGATACACACCCACCCACGTAATACACACCCACCTACGTAATACACACCCACCTACGTAATACACACCCACCCACGTAATACACACCCACCTACGTGATACACACCCACCCACGTAATACACACCCACCTACGTAATACACACCTACCTACGTAATACACACACACACCTACGTAATACACAACCACCTATGTAATACACATCCACCTCCGTAATACACACACACCTACCTACGTAATACCCACCCATCTACGTAATACACACCCATCTACGTAATACACACCCACCTCCGTAATACACACACACACCTACGTAACACAAACCACCTTACTTAATACACACCCATCTACGTAATACACACCCACCTACCTACGTAATACACACCCACCTACGTAATACACACCACCTTACTTAATACACACCCATCTACGTAATACACACCCACCTACCTACGGAATACACACCCACCTACGTAATACACACCACCTTACTTAATACACACCCATCTACGTAATACACACCCACCTCCGTATTACACACCCACCTACCTACGTAATACACACCCACCTACGTAATACCCACCACCTTACTTAATACACACCCATCTACGTAATACACACCCACCTCCGTAATACACACCCACCTACCTACGTAATACACACCCACCTACGTAATACACATCCACCTCCGTAATATACACACACCTACTTACGTAATACCCACCCATCTACGTAATACACACCCACCTACGTAATACACACCCTCCTCCGTAATACACACCCATCTACGTAATACACACCCACCCATGTAATACACACCCACCCACGTAATACCCATACCCACGTACGTAATACGTAATACACACCCATCTACGTAATACACACCCATCTACGTAATACACACTCACCTACCAACGTAATACACACCCACCTACATACGTAATACACACCCACCTACGTAATACACACCACCTTACTTAATACACACCCATCTACGTAATACACACCGACCTCGTTAATACACACCCATCTACGTTATACACACCCACCTCCGTAATACACACCCACCTATGTAATACACACCCACCTACTTAATACACACCAATCTACGTAATACACACACATCTACGTAATACACACCCACCTACCTACATAATACACACCCACCCACGTAAAACACACCTACCTACGTAATACACATCCATCTACGTAATACACACCCAACTCCGTAATACACACCCACCTATCTACGTAATACACACCCACCTACGTAATACACACCCACCTATCTACGTAATACACACCAACCTACGTAATACACACCACCTTACTTAATACACACCCATCTACGTAATACACACCCACCTACGTAATACACACCCACCTACGTAATACACACCCACCCACGTAATACACACCCAACTACGTGATACACACCCACCCACGTAATCCACACCCACCTACGTAATACACACCTACCTACGTAATACACACACACACCTACGTAATACACAACCACCTACGTAATACACATCCACCTCCGTAATACACACACACCTACCTACGTAATACCCACCCATCTACGTAATACACACCCACCTACGTAATACACACCCTACTCCGTAATACACACCCATCTACGTAATACACACCCACCCATGTAATACACACCCACCTCCGTAATACACACCCACCTACCTACGTAATATAACACCCATCTACGTAATACACACCCACCCACGTAATACCAACACCCACGTACGTAATACGTAATACACACCCATCTACGAAATACACACCCATCTACGTAATACACACTCACCTACCAACGTAATACACACCCACCTACCTACGAAATACACACCCACCTACGTAATACACACCACCTTACTTAATACACACCCATCTACGTAATACACACCCACCTCCTTAATACACACCCATCTACGTTATACACACCCACCTACGTAATACACACCCATCTACGTAATACACACACATCTACGTAATACACACCCACCTACCTACGTAATACACACCCACCCACGTAAAACACACCTACCTACGTAATACACATCCATCTACGTAATACACACCCAACTCCGTATTACACACCCATCTATCTACGTAATACACACCCACCTACGTAATACACACCCACCTATCTACGTAATACACACTCACCTACGTAATACACACCACCTTACTTAATACACACCCATCTACGTAATACACACCCACCTCCGTAATACACACACACCTACCTACGTAAAACACACCCATCTACGTAATACACACCCACCTACGTAATACACACCCACCTACGTAATACACACCACCTTACTTAATACACACCCATCTACGTAATACACACCCACCTCCGCAATACACACCCACCTACCTACGTAATACACACCCATCTACGTAATACACACCCATCTACGTAATACACACCCACCTACGTAATACACACCACCTTACTTAATACACACCCATCTACGTAATACACACCCATCTACGTAATACACACCCATCTACGTAATACACACCACCTTACTTAATACACATCCATCTCCGTAATACACACCCACACACGTAATACACACCCACCTACGTCTTACACACCCACCTACGTAATACACACCCACCCACGTAATACACACCCACCCACGTAATACACACCCACCTACGTGATACCCACCCACCTCCGTAATACACACCCATCTACGCAATACACACCCAGCCACGTAATACACACTCACCTACCTACGTAATACAAACCCACCTACCTACGTAATACACATCCATCTACGTAATACACACCCATCTACGTAATACACACCCATATACGTAATACACACCCACCTACCTACGTAATACACACCCACCTACCTACGTAATACACACCCACCTATGTAATACACACCAACCTACGTAATACACACCCACCTACCTACGTAATACACACCCACCTACGTAATACACACCACCTTACTTAATACACACCCATCTACGTAATACACACCCACCTACCTACGGAATACACACCCACCTACGTAATGAACACCACCTTACTTAATACACACCCATCTACGTAATACACACCCACCTCCGTTTTACACACCCACCTACCTACGTAATACACACCCACCTACGTAATACCCACCACCTTACTTAATACACACCCATCTACGTAATACACACCCACCTCCGTAATACACACCCACCTACCTACGTAATACACACCCATCTACGTACGTAATATACACCCACCCTCGAAATACACACCCACCTACGTAATACACACCCACCTACGTAATACACATCCACCTCCGTAATATACACACACCTACTTACATAATACCCACCCATCTACGTAATACACACCCACCTACGTAATACACACCCTCCTCCGTAATACACACCCATCTACGTAATACACACCCACCTCCGTAATACACACCCACCTACCTACGTAATACGCACCCATCTACGTAATACACACCCACCCACGTAATACCCACACCCACGTACGTAATACGTAATACACACCCATCTACGTAATACACACCTATCTACGTAATACACACCCACCTACCAACGTAATACACACCCACCTACCTACGTAATACACACCCACCTACGTAATACACACCCACCTACGTAATACACACCACCTTACTTAATACACACCCATCTACGTAATACACACCGACCTCGTTAATACAAACCCATCTACGTTATACACACCCACCTCCGTAATACACACCCACCTACGTAATACACACCCACCCACGTAATACACACCCATCTACGTAATACACACACATCTACGTAATACACACCCACCTACCTACGTAATACACACCCACCCACGTAAAACACACCTACCTACGTAATACACATCCATCTACGTAATACACACCCAACTCTGTAATACACACCCACCTATCTACGTAATACACACCCACCTATCTACGTAATACACACCCACCTACGTAATACACACCCACCTATCTACGTAATACACACCCACCTACGTAATACACACCACCTTACTTAATACACACCCATCTACGTAATACATACCCACCTCCGTAATACACACCCACCTACCTACGTAAAACACACCCATCTACGTAATACACACCCACCTACGTAATATACACCCACATACGTAATACACACCACCTTACTTAATACACACCCATCTACGTAATACACACCCACCTCCGTAATACACACCCACCTACGTAATACACACCCACCTACGTAATGCACACCACCTTACTTAATACACACCCATCTACGTAATACACACCCACCTCCGTAATACACACCTACCTACGTAATACACACCCATCTACGTAATACACACCCACCTACGTAATACACACCCACCTACGTAATACGCACCCACCTACCTACGTAATACACACCCATCTACGTAATACACACCCAACCACGTAATACACACCCACCTACGTAATACACACCCACCTACGTAATACACACCCACCTACGTAATACACACCCACCTTCGTAATACACACCCACCTCCGTAATATACACACACCAACCTACGTAATTCACACCCATCTACGTAGTACACACCCACCTACGTAATACACACCCACCTCCGTAATACACACCCATCTAAGCAATACACACCCACCCACGTAATACACACCCACCTACCTACGTAATACAAGCCCACCTACCTACGTAATACACACCCATCTACGTAATACACACCCATCTACGTAATACACACCCATATACGTAATACACACCCACCTAACTACGTAATACACACCCACCTACCTACGTAATACACACCCACATATGTAATACACACCCACCTGCGTAATACACACCCACCTACCCACGTAATACACACCCACCTACGTATTACACACCACCTTACTTAATACACACCCATCTATGTAATACACACCCCCCTACCTACGTAATACACACCCATCTTGGTAATACACACCCATATACGTAATACACACCCACCTACCTCCGTAATACACACCCACCTACCTACGTAATACACCCCCACCTATGTAATACACACCAACCTACGTAATACACACCCACCTACCTACGTAATACACACCCACCTACGTAATACACACCACCTTACTTAATACACACCCATCTACGTAATACACACCCACCTACCTACGGAATACACACCCACCTACGTAATACACACCACCTTACTTAATACACACCCATCTACGTAATACACACCCACCTCCGTATTACACACCCACCTACCTACGTAATACACACCCACCTACGTAATACCCACCACCTTACTTAATACACACCCATCTACGTAATACACACCCACCTCCGTAATACACACCCACCTACCTACGTAATACACACCCACCTACGTAATACACATCCACCTCCGTAATATACACACACCTACTTACGTAATACCCACCCATCTACGTAATACACACCCACCTACGTAATACACACCCTCCTCCGTAATACACACCCATCTACGTAATACACACCCACCTCCGTAATACACACCCACCTACCTACGTAATACGCACCCATCTACGTAATACACACCCACCCACGTAATACCCACACCCACGTACGTAATACGTAATACACACCCATCTACGTAATACACATCCATCTACGTAATACACACCCACCTACCAACGTAATACACACCCACCTACCTACGTAATACACACCCACCTACGTAATACACACCCACCTTACTTAATACACACCCATCTACGTAATACACACCGACCTCGTTAATACACACCCATCTACGTTATACACACCCACCTCCGTAATACACACCCACCTACCTAATACACACCCACCCACGTAATACACACCCATCTACGTAATACACACACATCTACGTAATACACACCCACCTACCTACGTAATACACACCCACCCACGTAAAACACACCTACCTACGTAATACACATCCATCTACGTAATACACACCCAACTCTGTAATACACACCCACCTATCTACGTAATACACACCCACCTACGTAATACACACCCACCTATCTACGTAATACACACCCACCTACGTAATACACACCACCTTACTTAATACACACCCATCTACGTAATACACACCCACCTCCGTAATACACACCCACCTACCTACGTAAAACACACCCATCTACGTAATACACACCCACCTACGTAATACACACCCACCTACGTAATACACACCACCTTACTTAATACACACCCATCTACGTAATACACACCCACCTCCGTAATACACACCCACCTACCTACGTAATACACACCCATCTACGTAATACACACCCACCTACGTTATGCACACCACCTTACTTAATACACACCCATCTACGTAATACACACCCACCTCCGTAATACACACCTACCTACGTAATACACACCCATCTACGTAATACACACCCACCTACGTAATACACACCCACCTACGTAATACGCACCCACCTACCTACGTAATACACACCCATCTACGTAATACAAACCCAACCACGTAATACACACCCACCTACGTAATACACACCCACCTACGTAATACACACCCACCTACGTAATACACACCCACCTACGTAATACACACCCACCTCCGTTATATACACACACCAACCTACGTAATTCACACCCATCTACGTAGTACACACCCACCTACGTAATACACACCCACCTCCGTAATACACACCCATCTAAGCAATACACACCCACCCACGTAATACACACCCACCTACCTACGTAATACAAACCCACCTACCTACGTAATACACACCCATCGACGTAATACACACCCATCTACGTAATACACACCCATATACGTAATACACACCCACCTAACTACGTAATACACACCCACCTACCTACGTAATACACACCCACATATGTAATACACACCCACCTACGTAATACACACCCACCTACCCACGTAATACACACCCACCTACGTAATACACACCACCTTACTTAATACACACCCATCTATGTAATACACACCCACCTACCTACGTAATACACACCCATCTACGTAATACACACCCATATACGTAATACACACCCATCTACCTCCGTAATACACACCCATCTACCTCCGTAATACACACCCACCTACCTACGTAATACATCCCCACCTAAGTAATACACACCAGCCTACGTAATACACACCCACTTACCTACGTAATACACACCCACCTACGTAATACACACCACCTTACTTAATACACACCCATCTACGTAATACACACCCACCTACCTACGGAATACACACCCACCTACGTAATACACACCACCTTACTTAATACACACCCATCTACGTAATACACACCCACCTCCGTATTACACACCCACCTACCTACGTAATACACACCCACCTACGTAATACCCACCACCTTACTTAATACACACCCATCTACGTAATACACACCCACCTCCGTAATACACACCCACCTACCTACGTAATACACACCCATCTACGTACGTAATACACACCCACCCACGAAATACACACCCACCTACGTAATACACACCCACCTACGTAATACACATCCACCTCCGTAATATACACACACCTACTTACGTAATACCCACCCATCTACGTAATACACACCCACCTACGTAATACACACCCTCCTCCGTAATACACACCCATCTACGTAATACACACCCACCCATGTAATACACACCCACCCACGTAATACCCACACCCACGTACGTAATACGTAATACACACCCATCTACGTAATACACACCCATCTACGTAATACACACCCATCTACGTAATACACACCCACCTACCAACGTAATACACACCCACCTACCTACGTAATACACACCCACCTACGTAATACACACCACCTTACTTAATACACACCCATCTACGTAATACACACCGAACTCGTTAATACACACCCATCTACGTTATACACACCCACCTCCGTAATACACACCCACCTACGTAATACACACCCACCTACGTAATACACACCCATCTACGTAATACACACACATCTACGTAATACACACCCACCTACCTACATAATACACACCCACCCACGTAAAACACACCTACCTACGTAATACACATACATCTACGTAATACACACCCAACTCCGTAATACACACCCACCTATCTACGTAATACACACCCACCTACGTCATACACACCCACCTATCTACGTAATACACACCCACCTACGTAATACACACCACCTTACTTAATACACACCCATCTACGTAATACACACCCACCTCCGTAATACACACCCACCTACCTACGTAAAACACACCCATCTACGTAATACACACCCACCTACGTAATACACACCCACCTACGTAATACACACCACCTTACTTAATACACACCCATCTACGTAATACACACCCACCTCCGTAATACACACCCACCTACCTACGTAATACACACCAATCTACGTAATACACACCCACCTACGTAATGCACACCACCTTACTTAATACACACCCATCTACGTAATACACACCCACCTCCGTAATACACACCTACCTACGTAATACACACCCATCTACGTAATACACTCCCACCTACGTAATACACACCCACCTACGTAATACGCACCCACCTACCTACGTAATACACACCCATCTACGTAATACACACCCACCCACGTAATACACACCCACCTACGTAATACACACCCACCTACGTAATACACACCCACCTACGTAATACACACCCACCTCCGTAATATACACACACCAACCTACGTAATTCACACCCATCTACGTAATACACACCCACCTACGTAATACACACCCACCTCCGTTATACACACCCATCTAAGCAATACACACCCACCCACGTAATACACACCCACCTACCTCCGTAATACAAACCCACCTACCTACGTAATACACACCCATCTACGTAATACTCACCCATCTACGTAATACACACCCATATACGTAATACACACCCACCTACCTACGTAATACACACCCACCTACCTACGTAATACAGACCCACATATGTATTACACACCCACCTACGTAATACACACCCACCTACCCACGTAATACACACCCACCTACGTAATACACACCACCTTACTTAATACACACCCATTTATGTAATACACACCCACCTACCTACGTAATACACACCCACCTACCTACGTAATACACCCCCACCTACGTAATACACACCACCTTACTTAATACACACCCATCTACGTAATACACACCCACCTTCGTAATACACACCCACTTACGTAATACACACCCACCTACGTCATACACACCTATCTACGTAATACACACCTACCTACGTAATACAGACCCACCTACATAATACACACCACCTTACTTAATACACACCCATCTACGTAATACACACCCACCTACCTACGTATTACACACCCACCTACGTAATACACACCTACCTACGTAATACACATCCACCCACGTAATACACACCCACCTACGTAATACACACCCACCTACGTAATACACACCACCTTACTTAATACACACCCATCTACGTAATACACACCCACCTCCGTAATACACACCCACTTACCTACGTAATACACACACACACACACCTACGTAATACACACCCACTTACGTAATACACACCACCTTACTTAATACACACCCATCTACGTAATACACAACCACCTCCGTATTACACACCCACCTACCCACGTAATACACACCCACCTACCTAATACACATCACTTTATGTAATACACACCTATCTACGTAACACACCCACCTCCATAATACACACCCACCTACCTACGTAATACACACCCAGCTACGT
Organism: Chirona hameri; assembly: GCA_036785665.1. Taxonomy (NCBI): domain Eukaryota; kingdom Metazoa; phylum Arthropoda; class Thecostraca; order Balanomorpha; family Balanidae; genus Chirona; species Chirona hameri. The sequence goes on from JAXIVJ010000172.1 coordinate 273,427, forward strand.
ACGTAATACACACCCATCTACGTAATACACACCCATCTACGTAATACACACCCACCTACGTAAAACACACCCAGCTACGTAATACATACCCATCCACGTAATACACACCCATCTTCGTAATACACACCACCTTACTTAATACACACCCATCTACGTAATACACACCCATCTACATAATACACACCCATCTACGTAATACACACCCAACCACGTAATACACATCCACCTACGTAATACACACCCACCTACGTAATACACACCCATTTACGTAATACACACCCATCTACGTAATACACACCTACCTACGAAATACACACCCACCTGCGTAATACACACCCATCTACGTAATACACACCCATCTACGTAATACACACCCATCTACGTAATACACACCTACCTACGTAATACACACCCGCCTACGTAATACACACCCACCTACGTTATACACACCCACCTACGTCATACACACCCACCTACGTAATACACACCCACCTCCGTAATACACACCCACCTACGTAATACACACCCACCTACGTAATACACACCCATCTATGTAATACACACCCACCTACCTACGTAATACACACCCACCTACGTATTACACACCACCTTACTTAATACACAACCATCTACGTAATACACACCCACCTACCTACGTAATACACACCCACCTACCTACGTAATACACACCCACCTACGTAATACACACCACTTTACTTAATACACACCCATCTACGTAATACACACCCACCCACCTACGTAATACACACCACCTAACTTAATACACACCCATCTACGTAATACACACCCACCTCCGTAATACACACACACACCTACGTAACACAAACCACCTTACTTAATACACACCCATCTACGTAATACACACCCACCTACCTACGTAATACACACTCATCTATGTAATACACACCCACCTACGTAATACACACCCATCTACGTAATACACACCCATCTACGTAATACACACCACCTTACTTAATACACCCATCTACGTAATACACACCCACCCACGTAATACACACCCACCTACGTAATACACACCCACCAACGTAATACACACCCATCTACGTAATACACACCCACCTACGTAATACACACCCATCTACGTAATACACACCCATCTACGTAATACACACCCATCTACGTAATACACATCACCTTACTTAATACACACCCATCTCCGTAATACACACCCACCCGTGTAATACAAACCCACCTACGTAATACACACCCACCTACGTAATACACACCCACCCACGTAATACACACCCACCTACGTAATACACACCCACCCACGTAATACAAACCCACCTACGTGATACACACCCACCCACGTAATACACACCCACCTACGTAATACACACCCACCTACGTAATACACACCCACCCACGTAATACACACCCACCTACGTGATACACACCCACCCACGTAATACACACCCACCTACGTAATACACACCTACCTACGTAATACACACACACACCTACGTAATACACAACCACCTATGTAATACACATCCACCTCCGTAATACACACACACCTACCTACGTAATACCCACCCATCTACGTAATACACACCCATCTACGTAATACACACCCACCTCCGTAATACACACACACACCTACGTAACACAAACCACCTTACTTAATACACACCCATCTACGTAATACACACCCACCTACCTACGTAATACACACCCACCTACGTAATACACACCACCTTACTTAATACACACCCATCTACGTAATACACACCCACCTACCTACGGAATACACACCCACCTACGTAATACACACCACCTTACTTAATACACACCCATCTACGTAATACACACCCACCTCCGTATTACACACCCACCTACCTACGTAATACACACCCACCTACGTAATACCCACCACCTTACTTAATACACACCCATCTACGTAATACACACCCACCTCCGTAATACACACCCACCTACCTACGTAATACACACCCACCTACGTAATACACATCCACCTCCGTAATATACACACACCTACTTACGTAATACCCACCCATCTACGTAATACACACCCACCTACGTAATACACACCCTCCTCCGTAATACACACCCATCTACGTAATACACACCCACCTCCGTAATACACACCCACCTACCTACGTAATACGCACCCATCTACGTAATACACACCCACCCACGTAATACCCACACCCACGTACGTAATACGTAATACACACCCATCTACGTAATACACATCCATCTACGTAATACACACCCACCTACCAACGTAATACACACCCACCTACCTACGTAATACACACCCACCTACGTAATACACACCCACCTTACTTAATACACACCCATCTACGTAATACACACCGACCTCGTTAATACACACCCATCTACGTTATACACACCCACCTCCGTAATACACACCCACCTACGTAATACACACCCACCCACGTAATACACACCCATCTACGTAATACACACACATCTACGTAATACACACCCACCTACCTACGTAATACACACCCACCCACGTAAAACACACCTACCTACGTAATACACATCCATCTACGTAATACACACCCAACTCTGTAATACACACCCACCTATCTACGTAATACACACCCACCTACGTAATACACACCCACCTATCTACGTAATACACACCCACCTACGTAATACACACCACCTTACTTAATACACACCCATCTACGTAATACACACCCACCTCCGTAATACACACCCACCTACCTACGTAAAACACACCCATCTACGTAATACACACCCACCTACGTAATACACACCCACCTACGTAATACACACCACCTTACTTAATACACACCCATCTACGTAATACACACCCACCTCCGTAATACACACCCACCTACCTACGTAATACACACCCATCTACGTAATACACACCCACCTACGTTATGCACACCACCTTACTTAATACACACCCATCTACGTAATACACACCCACCTCCGTAATACACACCTACCTACGTAATACACACCCATCTACGTAATACACACCCACCTACGTAATACACACCCACCTACGTAATACGCACCCACCTACCTACGTAATACACACCCATCTACGTAATACAAACCCAACCACGTAATACACACCCACCTACGTAATACACACCCACCTACGTAATACACACCCACCTACGTAATACACACCCACCTACGTAATACACACCCACCTCCGTTATATACACACACCAACCTACGTAATTCACACCCATCTACGTAGTACACACCCACCTACGTAATACACACCCACCTCCGTAATACACACCCATCTAAGCAATACACACCCACCCACGTAATACACACCCACCTACCTACGTAATACAAACCCACCTACCTACGTAATACACACCCATCGACGTAATACACACCCATCTACGTAATACACACCCATATACGTAATACACACCCACCTAACTACGTAATACACACCCACCTACCTACGTAATACACACCCACATATGTAATACACACCCACCTACGTAATACACACCCACCTACCCACGTAATACACACCCACCTACGTAATACACACCACCTTACTTAATACACACCCATCTATGTAATACACACCCACCTACCTACGTAATACACACCCATCTACGTAATACACACCCATATACGTAATACACACCCATCTACCTCCGTAATACACACCCATCTACCTCCGTAATACACACCCACCTACCTACGTAATACATCCCCACCTAAGTAATACACACCAGCCTACGTAATACACACCCACTTACCTACGTAATACACACCCACCTACGTAATACACACCACCTTACTTAATACACACCCATCTACGTAATACACACCCACCTACCTACGGAATACACACCCACCTACGTAATACACACCACCTTACTTAATACACACCCATCTACGTAATACACACCCACCTCCGTATTACACACCCACCTACCTACGTAATACACACCCACCTACGTAATACCCACCACCTTACTTAATACACACCCATCTACGTAATACACACCCACCTCCGTAATACACACCCACCTACCTACGTAATACACACCCATCTACGTACGTAATACACACCCACCCACGAAATACACACCCACCTACGTAATACACACCCACCTACGTAATACACATCCACCTCCGTAATATACACACACCTACTTACGTAATACCCACCCATCTACGTAATACACACCCACCTACGTAATACACACCCTCCTCCGTAATACACACCCATCTACGTAATACACACCCACCCATGTAATACACACCCACCCACGTAATACCCACACCCACGTACGTAATACGTAATACACACCCATCTACGTAATACACACCCATCTACGTAATACACACCCATCTACGTAATACACACCCACCTACCAACGTAATACACACCCACCTACCTACGTAATACACACCCACCTACGTAATACACACCACCTTACTTAATACACACCCATCTACGTAATACACACCGAACTCGTTAATACACACCCATCTACGTTATACACACCCACCTCCGTAATACACACCCACCTACGTAATACACACCCACCTACGTAATACACACCCATCTACGTAATACACACACATCTACGTAATACACACCCACCTACCTACATAATACACACCCACCCACGTAAAACACACCTACCTACGTAATACACATCCATCTACGTAATACACACCCAACTCCGTAATACACACCCACCTATCTACGTAATACACACCCACCTACGTCATACACACCCACCTATCTACGTAATACACACCCACCTACGTAATACACACCACCTTACTTAATACACACCCATCTACGTAATACACACCCACCTCCGTAATACACACCCACCTACCTACGTAAAACACACCCATCTACGTAATACACACCCACCTACGTAATACACACCCACCTACGTAATACACACCACCTTACTTAATACACACCCATCTACGTAATACACACCCACCTCCGTAATACACACCCACCTACCTACGTAATACACACCAATCTACGTAATACACACCCACCTACGTAATGCACACCACCTTACTTAATACACACCCATCTACGTAATACACACCCACCTCCGTAATACACACCTACCTACGTAATACACACCCATCTACGTAATACACTCCCACCTACGTAATACACACCCACCTACGTAATACGCACCCACCTACCTACGTAATACACACCCATCTACGTAATACACACCCACCCACGTAATACACACCCACCTACGTAATACACACCCACCTACGTAATACACACCCACCTACGTAATACACACCCACCTCCGTAATATACACACACCAACCTACGTAATTCACACCCATCTACGTAATACACACCCACCTACGTAATACACACCCACCTCCGTTATACACACCCATCTAAGCAATACACACCCACCCACGTAATACACACCCACCTACCTCCGTAATACAAACCCACCTACCTACGTAATACACACCCATCTACGTAATACTCACCCATCTACGTAATACACACCCATATACGTAATACACACCCACCTACCTACGTAATACACACCCACCTACCTACGTAATACACACCCACATATGTATTACACACCCACCTACGTAATACACACCCACCTACCCACGTAATACACACCCACCTACGTAATACACACCACCTTACTTAATACACACCCATTTATGTAATACACACCCACCTACCTACGTAATACACACCCACCTACCTACGTAATACACCCCCACCTACGTAATACACACCACCTTACTTAATACACACCCATCTACGTAATACACACCCACCTTCGTAATACACACCCACTTACGTAATACACACCCACCTACGTCATACACACCTATCTACGTAATACACACCTACCTACGTAATACAGACCCACCTACATAATACACACCACCTTACTTAATACACACCCATCTACGTAATACACACCCACCTACCTACGTATTACACACCCACCTACGTAATACACACCTACCTACGTAATACACATCCACCCACGTAATACACACCCACCTACGTAATACACACCCACCTACGTAATACACACCACCTTACTTAATACACACCCATCTACGTAATACACACCCACCTCCGTAATACACACCCACTTACCTACGTAATACACACACACACACACCTACGTAATACACACCCACTTACGTAATACACACCACCTTACTTAATACACACCCATCTACGTAATACACAACCACCTCCGTATTACACACCCACCTACCCACGTAATACACACCCACCTACGTAATACACATCACTTTATGTAATACACACCTATCTACGTAACACACCCACCTCCATAATACACACCCACCTACCTACGTAATACACACCCAGCTACGTACGTAATACACACCCATCTACGTAATACACACCCATCTACGTAATACACACCCACCTACGTAAAACACACCCAGCTACGTAATACATACCCATCCACGTAATACACACCCATCTTCGTAATACACACCACCTTACTTAATACACACCCATCTACGTAATACACACCCATCTACATAATACACACCCATCTACGTAATACACACCCAACCACGTAATACACATCCACCTACGTAATACACACCCACCTACGTAATACACACCCATTTACGTAATACACACCCATCTACGTAATACACACCTACCTACGAAATACACACCCACCTGCGTAATACACACCCATCTACGTAATACACACCCATCTACGTAATACACACCCATCTACGTAATACACACCTACCTACGTAATACACACCCGCCTACGTAATACACACCCACCTACGTTATACACACCCACCTACGTCATACACACCCACCTACGTAATACACACCCACCTCCGTAATACACACCCACCTACGTAATACACACCCACCTACGTAATACACACCCATCTATGTAATACACACCCACCTACCTACGTAATACACACCCACCTACGTATTACACACCACCTTACTTAATACACAACCATCTACGTAATACACACCCACCTACCTACGTAATACACACCCACCTACCTACGTAATACACACCCACCTACGTAATACACACCACTTTACTTAATACACACCCATCTACGTAATACACACCCACCCACCTACGTAATACACACCACCTAACTTAATACACACCCATCTACGTAATACACACCCACCTCCGTAATACACACACACACCTACGTAACACAAACCACCTTACTTAATACACACCCATCTACGTAATACACACCCACCTACCTACGTAATACACACTCATCTATGTAATACACACCCACCTACGTAATACACACCCATCTACGTAATACACACCCATCTACGTAATACACACCACCTTACTTAATACACCCATCTACGTAATACACACCCACCCACGTAATACACACCCACCTACGTAATACACACCCACCAACGTAATACACACCCATCTACGTAATACACACCCACCTACGTAATACACACCCATCTACGTAATACACACCCATCTACGTAATACACACCCATCTACGTAATACACATCACCTTACTTAATACACACCCATCTCCGTAATACACACCCACCCGTGTAATACAAACCCACCTACGTAATACACACCCACCTACGTAATACACACCCACCCACGTAATACACACCCACCTACGTAATACACACCCACCCACGTAATACAAACCCACCTACGTGATACACACCCACCCACGTAATACACACCCACCTACGTAATACACACCCACCTACGTAATACACACCCACCCACGTAATACACACCCACCTACGTGATACACACCCACCCACGTAATACACACCCACCTACGTAATACACACCTACCTACGTAATACACACACACACCTACGTAATACACAACCACCTATGTAATACACATCCACCTCCGTAATACACACACACCTACCTACGTAATACCCACCCATCTACGTAATACACACCCACCTACGTAATACAAACCCTCCTCTGTAATACACACCCATCTACGTAATATAACACCCACCCATGTAATACACACCCACCTCCGTAATACACATCCACCTACCTACGTAATACACACCCATCTACGTAATACACACCCACCCACGTTATACCCACACCCACGTACGTAATACGTAATACACACCCATCTACGTAATACACACCCATCTACGTAATACACACCCACCTACCTACGTAATACACACCCACCTACGTAATACACACCACCTTACTTAATACACACCCATCTACGTAATACACACCCACCTCCTTAATACACACCCATCTACGTTATACACACCCACCTCCGTAATACACACCCACCTACGTAATACACACCCACTTACGTAATACACACCCATCTACGTAATACACACACATCTACGTAATACACACCCACCTACCTACGTAATACACACCCACCCACGTAAAACACACCTACCTACGTAATACACATCCATCTACGTAATACACACCCAATTCCGTAATACACACCCACCTATCTACGTAATACACACCCACCTACGTAATACACACCCACCTATTTACGTAATACACACCCACCTACGTAATACACACCACCTTACTTAATACACACCCATCTACGTAATACACACCCACCTCCGTAATACACACCCACCTACCTACGTAAAACACACCCATCTACGTAATACACACCCACCTACGTAATACACACCCACCTACATAATACACACCACCTTACTTAATACACACCCATCTACGTAATACACACCCACCTCCGCAATACACACCCACCTACCTACGTAATACACACCCATCTACGTAATACACACCCACCTACGTAATACACACCACCTTACTTAATACACACCCATCTACGTAATACACACCCATCTACGTAATACACACCCACCCACGTAATACACACCCACCTACGTAATACACACCCACCTACGTAATACACACCCACCTACGTAATACACACCAAACTCCGTAATATACACACAGCAACCTACGTAATTCACACCCATCTACGTAATACACACCCACCTACGTAATACACACCCACCTCCATAATACACACCCATCTAAGCAATACACACCCACCCACGTAATACACACCCACCTAGCTACGTAATACACACCCATCTACGTAATACACAACCATCTACGTAATACACACCCATATACGTAATACACACCCACCTACCTACGTAATACACACCCACCTACCTACGTAATACACACCCACATATGTAATACACACCCACCTACGTAATACACACCCACCTACCTACGGAATACACACCCACCTACGTAATACACACCACCTTACTTAATACACACCCATCTAAGTAATACACACCCACCTACCTACGTAATACACACCCACCTACCTACGTAATACACCCCCACCTACGTAATACACACCACCTTACTTAATACACACCCACCTACGTAATACACATCACTTTATGTAATACACACCTATCTACGTAACACACCCACCTCCATAATACACACCCACCTACCTACGTAATACACACCCAGCTACGTACGTAATACACACCCATCTACGTAATACACACCCATCTACGTAATACACACCCACCTTCGTAATACACACCCAGCTACGTAATACATACCCATCTACGTAATACACACCCATCTTCGTAATACACACCACCTTACTTAATACACACCCATCTACGTAATACACACCCATCTACATAATACACACCCATTTACGTAATACACACCCAACCACGTAATACACATCCACCTACGTAATACACACCCACCTATGTAATACACACCCATTTACGTAATACACACCCATCTACGTAATACACACCTACCTACGAAATACACACCCACCTGCGTAATACACACCCATCTACGTAATACACACCCATCTACGTAATACACACCCATCTACGTAATACACACCTACCTACGTAATACACACCCGCCTACGTAATACACACCCACCTACGTTATACACACCCACCTACGTCATACACACCCACCTACGTAATACACACCCACCTCCGTAATACACACCCACCTACGTAATACACACCCATTTACGTAATACACATCCATCTATGTAATACACACCTACCTACGAAATACACACCCACCTGCGTAATACACACCCATCTACGTAATACACACCCATCTACGTAATACACACCCATCTACGTAATACACACCTACCTACGTAATACACACCCGCCTACGTAATACACACCCACCTACGTTATACACACCCACCTACGTCATACACACCCACCTACGTAATACACACCCACCTCCGTAATACACACCCACCTACGTAATACACACCCACCTACGTAATACAAACCCACCTATGTAATACACACCCACCTACCTACGTAATACACACCCACCTACGTATTACACACCACCTTACTTAATACACACCCATCTACGTAATACACACCCACCTACCTACGTAATACACACCCACCTACCAACGTAATACACACCCACCTACGTAATACACACCACTTTACTTAATACACACCCATCTACGTAATACACACCCACCCACCTACGTAATACACACCACCTTACTTAATACACACCCATCTACGTAATACACACCCACCTCCGTAATACACACACTTATACGTAACACAAACCACCTTACTTAATACACACCCATCTACGTAATACACACCCACCTACCTACGTAATACACACCCATCTATGTAATACACACCCACCTATGTAATACACACCCATCTACGTAATACACACCCATCTACGTAATACACACCACCTTACTTAATACACCCATTTACGTAATACACACCCACCCACGTAATACACACCCACCTACGTAATACACACCCACCAACGTAATACACACCCACCTACGTAATACACACCCACCTACCTACGTAATACACACCCATCTACGTAATACACACCCACCTACCTACGTAATACACACCCATCTACGTAATACACACCCATCTACGTAATACACACCCATCTACGTAATACACATCACCTTACTTAATACACACCCATCTCCGTAATACACACCCACCCATGTAATACACACCCACCTACGTAATACACACCCACCTACGTAATACACACCCACCCACGTAATACACACCCACCTACGTAATACACACCCACCCACGTAATACACACCCACCTACGTAATACACACCCACCCACGTAATACACACCCACCTACGTAATACACACCCACCTACGTAATACACACCCACCCACGTAATACACACCCAACTACGTGATACTCACACACCCACGTAATCCACACCCACCTACGTAATACACACCTACCTACGTAATACACACACACACACCTACGTAATACACAACCACCTACGTAATACACATCCACCTCCGTAATACACACACACCTACCTACGTAATACCCACCCATCTACGTAATACACACCCACCTACGTAATACACACCCTCCTCCGTAATACACACCCATCTACGTAATACACACCCACCCATGTAATACACACCCACCTCCGTAATACACACCCACCTACCTACGTAATATAACACCCATCTACGTAATACACACCCACCCACGTAATACCAACACCCACGTACGTAATACGTAATACACACCCATCTACGAAATACACACCCATCTACGTAATACACACCCACCTACCAACGTAATACACACCCACCTACCTACGTAATACACACCCACCTACGTAATACACACCACCTTACTTAATACACACTTATCTACGTAATACACACCCACCTCCTTAATACACACCCATATACGTTATACACACCCACCTACGTAATACACACCCATCTACGTAATACACACACATCTACGTAATACACACCCACCTACCTACGTAATACACACCCAGCCACGTAAAACACACCTACCTACGTACTATACATCCATCTAAGTAATACACACCCAACTCCGTATTACACACCCACCTATCTACGTAATACACACCCACCTACGTAATACACACCCACCTATCTACGTAATACACACCCACCTACGTAATACACACCACCTTACTTAATACACACCCATCTACGTAATACACACCCACCTCCGTAATACACACCCACCTTACTTAATACACACCAATCTACGTAATACACACCCACCTACCTACGGAATACACACCCACCTACGTAATGAACACCACCTTACTTAATACACACCCATCTACGTAATACACACCCACCTCCGTTTTACACACCCACCTACCTACGTAATACACACCCACCTACGTAATACCCACCACCTTATTTAATACACACCCATCTACGTAATACACACCCACCTCCGTAATACACACCCACCTACCTACGTAATACACACCCATCTACGTACGTAATACACACCCACCCACGAAATACACACCCACCTACGTAATACACACCCACCTACGTAATACACATCCACCTCCGTAATATACACACACCTACTTACGTAATACCCACCCATCTACGTAATACACACCCACCTACGTAATACACACCCTCCTCCGTAATACACACCCATCTACGTAATACACACCCACCTCCGTAATACACACCCACCTACCTACGTAATACGCACCCATCTACGTAATACACACCCACCCACGTAATACCCACACCCACGTACGTAATACGTAATACACACCCATCTACGTAATACACACCCATCTACGTAATACACACCCACCTACCAACGTAATACACACCCACCTACCTACGTAATACACACCCACCTACGTAATACACACCCACCTACGTAATACACACCCACCTACGTAATACACACCACCTTACTTAATACACACCCATCTACGTAATACACACCGACCTCGTTAATACACACCCATCTACGTTATACACACCCACCTCCGTAATACACACCCACCTACGTAATACACACCCACCCACGTAATACACACCCATCTACGTAATACACACACATCTACGTAATACACACCCACCTACCTACGTAATACACACCCACCCACGTAAAACACACCTACCTACGTAATACACATTCATCTACGTAATACACACCCAACTCTGTAATACACACCCACCTATCTACGTAATACACACCCACCTATCTACGTAATACACACCCACCTACGTAATACACACCCACCTATCTACGTAATACACACCCACCTACGTAATACACACCACCTTACTTAATACACACCCATCTACGTAATACATACCCACCTCCGTAATACACACCCACCTACCTACGTAAAACACACCCATCTACGTAATACACACCCACCTACGTAATACACACCCACCTACGTAATACACACCACCTTACTTAATACACACCCATCTACGTAATACACACCCACCTCCGTAATACACACCCACCTACGTAATACACACCCACCTACGTAATGCACACCACCTTACTTAATACACACCCATCTACGTAATACACACCCACCTCCGTAATACACACCTACCTACGTAATACACACCCATCTACGTCATACACACCCACCTACGTAATACACACCCACCTACGTAATACGCACCCACCTACCTACGTAATACACACCCATCTACGTAATACACACCCAACCACGTAATACACACCCACCTACGTAATACACACCCACCTACGTAATACACACCCACCTACGTAATACACACCCACCTACGTAATACACACCCACCTCCGTAATATACACACACCAACCTACGTAATTCACACCCATCTACGTAGTACACACCCACCTACGTAATACACACCCACCTCCGTAATACACACCCATCTAAGCAATACACACCCACCCACGTAATACACACCCACCTACCTACGTAATACAAACCCACCTACCTACGTAATACACACCAATCTACGTAATACACACCCATCTACGTAATACACACCCATATACGTAATACACACCCACCTAACTACGTAATACACACCCACCTACCTACGTAATACACACCCACATATGTAATACACACCCACCTGCGTAATACACACCCACCTACCCACGTAATACACACCCACCTACGTAATACACACCACCTTACTTAATACACACCCATCTATGTAATACACACCCACCTACCTACGTAATACACACCCATCTACGTAATACACACCCATATACGTAATACACACCCACCTACCTCCGTAATACACACCCACCTACCTACGTAATACACCCCCACCTATGTAATACACACCAACCTACGTAATACACACCCACCTACCTACGTAATACACACCCACCTACGTAATACACACCACCTTACTTAATACACACCCATCTACGTAATACACACCCACCTACCTACGGAATACACACCCACCTACGTAATACACACCACCTTACTTAATACACACCCATCTACGTAATACACACCCACCTCCGTATTACACACCCACCTACCTACGTAATACACACCCACCTACGTAATACCCACCACCTTACTTAATACACACCCATCTACGTAATACACACCCACCTCCGTAATACACACCCACCTACCTACGTAATACACACCCATCTACGTACGTAATACACACTCACCCACGAAATACACACCCACCTACGTAATACACACCCACCTACGTAATACACATCCACCTCCGTAATATACACACACCTACTTACGTAATACCCACCCATCTACGTAATACACACCCACCTACGTAATACACACCCTCCTCCGTAATACACACCCATCTACGTAATACACACCCACCCATGTAATACACACCCACCCACGTAATACCCATACCCACGTACGTAATACGTAATACACACCCATCTACGTAATACACACCCATCTACGTAATACACACTCACCTACCAACGTAATACACACCCACCTACATACGTAATACACACCCACCTACGTAATACACACCACCTTACTTAATACACACCCATCTACGTAATACACACCGACCTCGTTAATACACACCCATCTACGTTATACACACCCACCTCCGTAATACACACCCACCTATGTAATACACACCCACCTACTTAATACACACCAATCTACGTAATACACACACATCTACGTAATACACACCCACCTACCTACATAATACACACCCACCCACGTAAAACACACCTACCTACGTAATACACATCCATCTACGTAATACACACCCAACTCCGTAATACACACCCACCTATCTACGTAATACACACCCACCTACGTAATACACACCCACCTATCTACGTAATACACACCAACCTACGTAATACACACCACCTTACTTAATACACACCCATCTACGTAATACACACCCACCTACGTAATACACACCCACCTACGTAATACACACCCACCCACGTAATACACACCCAACTACGTGATACACACCCACCCAGGTAATCCACACCCACCTACGTAATACACACCTACCTACGTAATACACACACACACCTACGTAATACACAACCACCTACGTAATACACATCCACCTCCGTAATACACACACACCTACCTACGTAATACCCACCCATCTACGTAATACACACCCACCTACGTAATACACACCCTACTCCGTAATACACACCCATCTACGTAATACACACCCACCCATGTAATACACACCCACCTCCGTAATACACACCCACCTACCTACGTAATATAACACCCATCTACGTAATACACACCCACCCACGTAATACCAACACCCACGTACGTAATACGTAATACACACCCATCTACGAAATACACACCCATCTACGTAATACACACTCACCTACCAACGTAATACACACCCACCTACCTACGAAATACACACCCACCTACGTAATACACACCACCTTACTTAATACACACCCATCTACGTAATACACACCCACCTCCTTAATACACACCCATCTACGTTATAAACACCCACCTACGTAATACACACCCATCTACGTAATACACACACATCTACGTAATACACACCCACCTACCTACGTAATACACACCCACCCACGTAAAACACACCTACCTACGTAATACACATCCATCTACGTAATACACACCCAACTCCGTATTACACACCCATCTATCTACGTAATACACACCCACCTACGTAATACACACCCACCTATCTACGTAATACACACTCACCTACGTAATACACACCACCTTACTTAATACACACCCATCTACGTAATACACACCCACCTCCGTAATACACACCCACCTACCTACGTAAAACACACCCATCTACGTAATACACACCCACCTACGTAATACACACCCACCTACGTAATACACACCACCTTACTTAATACACACCCATCTACGTAATACACACCCACCTCCGCAATACACACCCACCTACCTACGTAATACACACCCATCTACGTAATACACACCCACCTACGTAATACACACCACCTTACTTAATACACACCCATCTACGTAATACACACCCATCTACGTAATACACACCCATCTACGTAATACACACCACCTTACTTAATACACATCCATCTCCGTAATACACACCCACACACGTAATACACACCCACCTACGTCTTACACACCCACCTACGTAATACACACCCACCCACGTAATACACACCCACCCACGTAATACACACCCACCTACGTGATACCCACCCACCTCCGTAATACACACCCATCTACGCAATACACACCCAGCCACGTAATACACACTCACCTACCTACGTAATACAAACCCACCTACCTACGTAATACACATCCATCTACGTAATACACACCCATCTACGTAATACACACCCATATACGTAATACACACCCACCTACCTACGTAATACACACCCACCTACCTACGTAATACACACCCACCTATGTAATACACACCAACCTACGTAATACACACCCACCTACCTACGTAATACACACCCACCTACGTAATACACACCACCTTACTTAATACACACCCATCTACGTAATACACACCCACCTACCTACGGAATACACACCCACCTACGTAATGAACACCACCTTACTTAATACACACCCATCTACGTAATACACACCCACCTCCGTTTTACACACCCACCTACCTACGTAATACACACCCACCTACGTAATACCCACCACCTTACTTAATACACACCCATCTACGTAATACACACCCACCTCCGTAATACACACCCACCTACCTACGTAATACACACCCATCTACGTACGTAATACACACCCACCCTCGAAATACACACCCACCTACGTAATACACACCCACCTACGTAATACACATCCACCTCCGTAATATACACACACCTACTTACATAATACCCACCCATCTACGTAATACACACCCACCTACGTAATACACACCCTCCTCCGTAATACACACCCATCTACGTAATACACACCCACCTCCGTAATACACACCCACCTACCTACGTAATACGCACCCATCTACGTAATACACACCCACCCACGTAATACCCACACCCACGTACGTAATACGTAATACACACCCATCAACGTAATACACACCCATCTACGTAATACACACCCACCTACCAACGTAATACACACCCACCTACCTATGTAATACACACCCACCTACGTAATACACACCCACCTACGTAATACACACCACCTTACTTAATACACACCCATCTACGTAATACACACCGACCTCGTTAATACAAACCCATCTACGTTATACACACCCACCTCCGTAATACACACCCACCTACGTAATACACACCCACCCACGTAATACACACCCATCTACGTAATACACACACATCTACGTAATACACACCCACCTACCTACGTAATACACACCCACCCACGTAAAACACACCTACCTACGTAATACACATCCATCTACGTAATACACACCCAACTCTGTAATACACACCCACCTATCTACGTAATACACACCCACCTATCTACGTAATACACACCCACCTACGTAATACACACCCACCTATCTACGTAATACACACCCACCTACGTAATACACACCACCTTACTTAATACACACCCATCTACGTAATACATACCCACCTCCGTAATACACACCCACCTACCTACGTAAAACACACCCATCTACGTAATACACACCCACCTACGTAATATACACCCACATACGTAATACACACCACCTTACTTAATACACACCCATCTACGTAATACACACCCACCTCCGTAATACACACCCACCTACGTAATACACACCCACCTACGTAATGCACACCACCTTACTTAATACACACCCATCTACGTAATACACACCCACCTCCGTAATACACACCTACCTACGTAATACACACCCATCTACGTAATACACACCCACCTACGTAATACACACCCACCTACGTAATACGCACCCACCTACCTACGTAATACACACCCATCTACGTAATACACACCCAACCACGTAATACACACCCACCTACGTAATACACACCCACCTACGTAATACACACCCACCTACGTAATACACACCCACCTTCGTAATACACACCCACCTCCGTAATATACACACACCAACCTACGTAATTCACACCCATCTACGTAGTACACACCCACCTACGTAATACACACCCACCTCCGTAATACACACCCATCTAAGCAATACACACCCACCCACGTAATACACACCCACCTACCTACGTAATACAAGCCCACCTACCTATGTAATACACACCCATCTACGTAATACACACCCATCTACGTAATACACACCCATATACGTAATACACACCCACCTAACTACGTAATACACACCCACCTACCTACGTAATACACACCCACATATGTAATACACACCCACCTGCGTAATACACACCCACCTACCCACGTAATACACACCCACCTACGTATTACACACCACCTTACTTAATACACACCCATCTATGTAATACACACCCCCCTACCTACGTAATACACACCCATCTTGGTAATACACACCCATATACGTAATACACACCCACCTACCTCCGTAATACACACCCACCTACCTACGTAATACACCCCCACCTATGTAATACACACCAACCTACGTAATACACACCCACCTACCTACGTAATACACACCCACCTACGTAATACACACCACCTTACTTAATACACACCCATCTACGTAATACACACCCACCTACCTACGGAATACACACCCACCTACGTAATACACACCACCTTACTTAATACACACCCATCTACGTAATACACACCCACCTCCGTATTACACACCCACCTACCTACGTAATACACACCCACCTACGTAATACCCACCACCTTACTTAATACACACCCATCTACGTTATACACACCCACCTCCGTAATACACACCCACCTACCTACGTAATACACACCCACCTACGTAATACACATCCACCTCCGTAATATACACACACCTACTTACGTAATACCCACCCATCTACGTAATACACACCCACCTACGTAATACACACCCTCCTCCGTAATACACACCCATCTACGTAATACACACCCACCTCCGTAATACACACCCACCTACCTACGTAATACGCACCCATCTACGTAATACACACCCACCCACGTAATACCCACACCCACGTACGTAATACGTAATACACACCCATCTACGTAATACACATCCATCTACGTAATACACACCCACCTACCAACGTAATACACACCCACCTACCTACGTAATACACACCCACCTACGTAATACACACCCACCTTACTTAATACACACCCATCTACGTAATACACACCGACCTCGTTAATACACACCCATCTACGTTATACACACCCACCTCCGTAATACACACCCACCTACGTAATACACACCCACCCACGTAATACACACCCATCTACGTAATACACACACATCTACGTAATACACACCCACCTACCTACGTAATACACACCCACCCACGTAAAACACACCTACCTACGTAATACACATCCATCTACGTAATACACACCCAACTCTGTAATACACACCCACCTATCTACGTAATACACACCCACCTACGTAATACACACCCACCTATCTACGTAATACACACCCACCTACGTAATACACACCACCTTACTTAATACACACCCATCTACGTAATACACACCCACCTCCGTAATACACACCCACCTACCTACGTAAAACACACCCATCTACGTAATACACACCCACCTACGTAATACACACCCACCTACGTAATACACACCACCTTACTTAATACACACCCATCTACGTAATACACACCCACCTCCGTAATACACACCCACCTACCTACGTAATACACACCCATCTACGTAATACACACCCACCTACGTTATGCACACCACCTTACTTAATACACACCCATCTACGTAATACACACCCACCTCCGTAATACACACCTACCTACGTAATACACACCCATCTACGTAATACACACCCACCTACGTAATACACACCCACCTACGTAATACGCACCCACCTACCTACGTAATACACACCCATCTACGTAATACAAACCCAACCACGTAATACACACCCACCTACGTAATACACACCCACCTACGTAATACACACCCACCTACGTAATACACACCCACCTACGTAATACACACCCACCTCCGTTATATACACACACCAACCTACGTAATTCACACCCATCTACGTAGTACACACCCACCTACGTAATACACACCCACCTCCGTAATACACACCCATCTAAGCAATACACACCCACCCACGTAATACACACCCACCTACCTACGTAATACAAACCCACCTACCTACGTAATACACACCCATCGACGTAATACACACCCATCTACGTAATACACACCCATATACGTAATACACACCCACCTAACTACGTAATACACACCCACCTACCTACGTAATACACACCCACATATGTAATACACACCCACCTACGTAATACACACCCACCTACCCACGTAATACACACCCACCTACGTAATACACACCACCTTACTTAATACACACCCATCTATGTAATACACACCCACCTACCTACGTAATACACACCCATCTACGTAATACACACCCATATACGTAATACACACCCATCTACCTCCGTAATACACACCCATCTACCTCCGTAATACACACCCACCTACCTACGTAATACACCCCCACCTAAGTAATACACACCAGCCTACGTAATACACACCCACTTACCTACGTAATACACACCCACCTACGTAATACACACCACCTTACTTAATACACACCCATCTACGTAATACACACCCACCTACCTACGGAATACACACCCACCTACGTAATACACACCACCTTACTTAATACACACCCATCTACGTAATACACACCCACCTCCGTATTACACACCCACCTACCTACGTAATACACACCCACCTACGTAATACCCACCACCTTACTTAATACACACCCATCTACGTAATACACACCCACCTCCGTAATACACACCCACCTACCTACGTAATACACACCCATCTACGTACGTAATACACACCCACCCACGAAATACACACCCACCTACGTAATACACACCCACCTACGTAATACACATCCACCTCCGTAATATACACACACCTACTTACGTAATACCCACCCATCTACGTAATACACACCCACCTACGTAATACACACCCTCCTCCGTAATACACACCCATCTACGTAATACACACCCACCCATGTAATACACACCCACCCACGTAATACCCACACCCACGTACGTAATACGTAATACACACCCATCTACGTAATACACACCCATCTACGTAATACACACCCATCTACGTAATACACACCCACCTACCAACGTAATACACACCCACCTACCTACGTAATACACACCCACCTACGTAATACACACCACCTTACTTAATACACACCCATCTACGTAATACACACCCACCTCCGTAATACACACCCACCTACCTACGTAATACACACCAATCTACGTAATACACACCCACCTACGTAATGCACACCACCTTACTTAATACACACCCATCTACGTAATACACACCCAACTCCGTAATACACACCTACCTACGTAATACACACCCATCTACGTAATACACTCCCACCTACGTAATACACACCCACCTACGTAATACGCACCCACCTACCTACGTAATACACACCCATCTACGTAATACACACCCACCCACGTAATACACACCCACCTACGTAATACACACCCACCTACGTAATACACACCCACCTACGTAATACACACCCACCTCCGTAATATACACACACCAACCTACGTAATTCACACCCATCTACGTAATACACACCCACCTACGTAATACACACCCACCTCCGTTATACACACCCATCTAAGCAATACACACCCACCCACGTAATACACACCCACCTACCTCCGTAATACAAACCCACCTACCTACGTAATACACACCCATCTACGTAATACTCACCCATCTACGTAATACACACCCATATACGTAATACACACCCACCTACCTACGTAATACACACCCACCTACCTACGTAATACACACCCACATATGTATTACACACCCACCTACGTAATACACACCCACCTACCCACGTAATACACACCCACCTACGTAATACACACCACCTTACTTAATACACACCCATTTATGTAATACACACCCACCTACCTACGTAATACACACCCACCTACCTACGTAATACACCCCCACCTACGTAATACACACCACCTTACTTAATACACACCCATCTACGTAATACACACCCACCTTCGTAATACACACCCACTTACGTAATACACACCCACCTACGTCATACACACCTATCTACGTAATACACACCTACCTACGTAATACAGACCCACCTACATAATACACACCACCTTACTTAATACACACCCATCTACGTAATACACACCCACCTACCTACGTATTACACACCCACCTACGTAATACACACCTACCTACGTAATACACATCCACCCACGTAATACACACCCACCTACGTAATACACACCCACCTACGTAATACACACCACCTTACTTAATACACACCCATCTACGTAATACACACCCACCTCCGTAATACACACCCACTTACCTACGTAATACACACACACACACACACCTACGTAATACACACCCACTTACGTAATACACACCACCTTACTTAATACACACCCATCTACGTAATACACAACCACCTCCGTATTACACACCCACCTACCCACGTAATACACACCCACCTACGTAATACACATCACTTTATGTAATACACACCTATCTACGTAACACACCCACCTCCATAATACACACCCACCTACCTACGTAATACACACCCAGCTACGTACGTAATACACACCCATCTACGTAATACACACCCATCTACGTAATACACACCCACCTACGTAATACACACCCAGCTACGTAATACATACCCATCCACGTAATACACACCCATCTTCGTAATACACACCACCTTACTTAATACACACCCATCTACGTAATACACACCCATCTACATAATACACACCCATCTACGTAATACACACCCAACCACGTAATACACATCCACCTACGTAATACACACCCACCTACGTAATACACACCCATTTACGTAATACACACCCATCTACGTAATACACACCTACCTACGAAATACACACCCACCTGCGTAATACACACCCATCTACGTAATACACACCCATCTACGTAATACACACCCATCTACGTAATACACACCTACCTACGTAATACACACCCGCCTACGTAATACACACCCACCTACGTTATACACACCCACCTACGTCATACACACCCACCTACGTAATACACACCCACCTCCGTAATACACACCCACCTACGTAATACACACCCACCTACGTAATACACACCCATCTATGTAATACACACCCACCTACCTACGTAATACACACCCACCTACGTATTACACACCACCTTACTTAATACACAACCATCTACGTAATACACACCCACCTACCTACGTAATACACACCCACCTACCTACGTAATACACACCCACCTACGTAATACACACCACTTTACTTAATACACACCCATCTACGTAATACACACCCACCCACCTACGTAATACACACCACCTAACTTAATACACACCCATCTACGTAATACACACCCACCTCCGTAATACACACACACACCTACGTAACACAAACCACCTTACTTAATACACACCCATCTACGTAATACACACCCACCTACCTACGTAATACACACTCATCTATGTAATACACACCCACCTACGTAATACACACCCATCTACGTAATACACACCCATCTACGTAATACACACCACCTTACTTAATACACCCATCTACGTAATACACACCCACCCACGTAATACACACCCACCTACGTAATACACACCCACCAACGTAATACACACCCATCTACGTAATACACACCCACCTACGTAATACACACCCATCTACGTAATACACACCCATCTACGTAATACACACCCATCTACGTAATACACATCACCTTACTTAATACACACCCATCTCCGTAATACACACCCACCCGTGTAATACAAACCCACCTACGTAATACACACCCACCTACGTAATACACACCCACCCACGTAATACACACCCACCTACGTAATACACACCCACCCACGTAATACAAACCCACCTACGTGATACACACCCACCCACGTAATACACACCCACCTACGTAATACACACCCACCTACGTAATACACACCCACCCACGTAATACACACCCACCTACGTGATACACACCCACCCACGTAATACACACCCACCTACGTAATACACACCTACCTACGTAATACACACACACACCTACGTAATACACAACCACCTATGTAATACACATCCACCTCCGTAATACACACACACCTACCTACGTAATACCCACCCATCTACGTAATACACACCCACCTACGTAATACAAACCCTCCTCCGTAATACACACCCATCTACGTAATATAACACCCACCCATGTAATACACACCCACCTCCGTAATACACATCCACCTACCTACGTAATACACACCCATCTACGTAATACACACCCACCCACGTTATACCCACACCCACGTACGTAATACGTAATACACACCCATCTACGTAATACACACCCATCTACGTAATACACACCCATCTACGTAATACACACCCACCTACCTACGTAATACACACCCACCTACGTAATACACACCACCTTACTTAATACACACCCATCTACGTAATACACACCCACCTCCTTAATACACACCCATCTACGTTATACACACCCACCTCCGTAATACACACCCACCTACGTAATACACACCCACTTACGTAATACACACCCATCTACGTAATACACACACATCTACGTAATACACACCCACCTACCTACGTAATACACACCCACCCACGTAAAACACACCTACCTACGTAATACACATCCATCTACGTAATACACACCCAATTCCGTAATACACACCCACCTATCTACGTAATACACACCCACCTACGTAATACACACCCACCTATTTACGTAATACACACCCACCTACGTAATACACACCACCTTACTTAATACACACCCATCTACGTAATACACACCCACCTCCGTAATACACACCCACCTACCTACGTAAAACACACCCATCTACGTAATACACACCCACCTACGTAATACACACCCACCTACATAATACACACCACCTTACTTAATACACACCCATCTACGTAATACACACCCACCTCCGCAATAC
Source organism: Chirona hameri (assembly GCA_036785665.1). NCBI lineage: Eukaryota > Metazoa > Arthropoda > Thecostraca > Balanomorpha > Balanidae > Chirona > Chirona hameri. The sequence continues at coordinate 299,192 of JAXIVJ010000172.1, forward strand.
ACACCCACCTACCTACGTAATACACACCCATCTACGTAATACACACCCACCTACGTAATACACACCACCTTACTTAATACACACCCATCTACGTAATACACACCCATCTACGTAATACACACCCACCCACGTAATACACACCCACCTACGTAATACACACCCACCTACGTAATACACACCCACCTACGTAATACACACCAAACTCCGTAATATACACACAGCAACCTACGTAATTCACACCCATCTACGTAATACACACCCACCTACGTAATACACACCCACCTCCATAATACACACCCATCTAAGCAATACACACCCACCCACGTAATACACACCCACCTAGCTACGTAATACACACCCATCTACGTAATACACAACCATCTACGTAATACACACCCATATACGTAATACACACCCACCTACCTACGTAATACACACCCACCTACCTACGTAATACACACCCACATATGTAATACACACCCACCTACGTAATACACACCCACCTACCTACGGAATACACACCCACCTACGTAATACACACCACCTTACTTAATACACACCCATCTAAGTAATACACACCCACCTACCTACGTAATACACACCCACCTACCTACGTAATACACCCCCACCTACGTAATACACACCACCTTACTTAATACACACCCATCTACGTAATACACACCCACCTTCGTAATACACACCCACTTACGTAATACACACCCACCTACGTCATACACACCCATCTACGTAATACACACCTACCTACGTAATACAGACCCACCTACATAATACACACCACCTTACTTAATACACACACATCTACGTAATACACACCCACCTACCTACGTATTACACACCCACCTACGTAATACACACCTACCTACGTAATACACATCCACCCACGTAATACACACCCACCTACGTAATACACACCCACCTACGTAATACACACCACCTTACTTAATACACACCCATCTACGTAATACACACCCACCTCCGTAATACACACCCACCTCCGTAATACACACCCACTTACCTACGTAATACACACACACACACACACACCTACGTAATACACACCCACTTACGTAATACACACCACCTTACTTAATACACACCCATCTACGTAATACACACCAACCTCCGTATTACACACCCACCTACCCACGTAATACACACCCACCTACGTAATACACATCACTTTATGTAATACACACCTATCTACATAACACACCCACCTCCATAATACACACCCACCTACCTACGTAATACACACCCAGCTACGTACGTAATACACACCCATCTACGTAATACACACCCATCTACGTAATACACACCCACCTTCGTAATACACACCCAGCTACGTAATACATACCCATCTACGTAATACACACCCATCTTCGTAATACACACCACCTTACTTAATACACACCCATCTACGTAATACACACCCATCTACATAATACACACCCATTTACGTAATACACACCCAACCACGTAATACACATCCACCTACGTAATACACACCCACCTATGTAATACACACCCATTTACGTAATACACACCCATCTACGTAATACACACCTACCTACGAAATACACACCCACCTGCGTAATACACACCCATCTACGTAATACACACCCATCTACGTAATACACACCCATCTACGTAATACACACCTACCTACGTAATACACACCCGCCTACGTAATACACACCCACCTACGTTATACACACCCACCTACGTCATACACACCCACCTACGTAATACACACCCACCTCCGTAATACACACCCACCTACGTAATACACACCCATTTACGTAATACACATCCATCTACGTAATACACACCTACCTACGAAATACACACCCACCTGCGTAATACACACCCATCTACGTAATACACACCCATCTACGTAATACACACCCATCTACGTAATACACACCTACCTACGTAATACACACCCGCCTACGTAATACACACCCACCTACGTTATACACACCCACCTACGTCATACACACCCACCTACGTAATACACACCCACCTCCGTAATACACACCCACCTACGTAATACACACCCACCTACGTAATACAAACCCACCTATGTAATACACACCCACCTACCTACGTAATACACACCCACCTACGTATTACACACCACCTTACTTAATACACACCCATCTACGTAATACACACCCACCTACCTACGTAATACACACCCACCTACCAACGTAATACACACCCACCTACGTAATACACACCACTTTACTTAATACACACCCATCTACGTAATACACACCCACCCACCTACGTAATACACACCACCTTACTTAATACACACCCATCTACGTAATACACACCCACCTCCGTAATACACACACTTATACGTAACACAAACCACCTTACTTAATACACACCCATCTACGTAATACACACCCACCTACCTACGTAATACACACCCATCTATGTAATACACACCCACCTATGTAATACACACCCATCTACGTAATACACACCCATCTACGTAATACACACCACCTTACTTAATACACCCATTTACGTAATACACACCCACCCACGTAATACACACCCACCTACGTAATACACACCCACCAACGTAATACACACCCACCTACGTAATACACACCCACCTACCTACGTAATACACACCCATCTACGTAATACACACCCACCTACCTACGTAATACACACCCATCTACGTAATACACACCCATCTACGTAATACACACCCATCTACGTAATACACATCACCTTACTTAATACACACCCATCTCCGTAATACACACCCACCCATGTAATACACACCCACCTACGTAATACACACCCACCTACGTAATACACACCCACCCACGTAATACACACCCACCTACGTAATACACACCCACCCACGTAATACACACCCACCTACGTAATACACACCCACCCACGTAATACACACCCACCTACGTAATACACACCCACCTACGTAATACACACCCACCCACGTAATACACACCCAACTACGTGATACTCACACACCCACGTAATCCACACCCACCTACGTAATACACACCTACCTACGTAATACACACACACACACCTACGTAATACACAACCACCTACGTAATACACATCCACCTCCGTAATACACACACACCTACCTACGTAATACCCACCCATCTACGTAATACACACCCACCTACGTAATACACACCCTCCTCCGTAATACACACCCATCTACGTAATACACACCCACCCATGTAATACACACCCACCTCCGTAATACACACCCACCTACCTACGTAATATAACACCCATCTACGTAATACACACCCACCCACGTAATACCAACACCCACGTACGTAATACGTAATACACACCCATCTACGAAATACACACCCATCTACGTAATACACACCCACCTACCAACGTAATACACACCCACCTACCTACGTAATACACACCCACCTACGTAATACACACCACCTTACTTAATACACACTTATCTACGTAATACACACCAACCTCCTTAATACACACCCATATACGTTATACACACCCACCTACGTAATACACACCCATCTACGTAATACACACACATCTACGTAATACACACCCACCTACCTACGTAATACACACCCAGCCACGTAAAACACACCTACCTACGTACTATACATCCATCTAAGTAATACACACCCAACTCCGTATTACACACCCACCTATCTACGTAATACACACCCACCTACGTAATACACACCCACCTATCTACGTAATACACACCCACCTACGTAATACACACCACCTTACTTAATACACACCCATCTACGTAATACACACCCACCTCCGTAATACACACCCACCTACCTACGTAAAACACACCCATCTACGTAATACACACCCACCTACGTAATACACACCCACCTACGTAATACACACCACCTTACTTAATACACACCCATCTACGTAATACACACCCACCTCCGCAATACACACCCACCTACCTACGTAATACACACCCATCTACGTAATACACACCCACCTACGTAATACACACCACCTTACTTAATGCACACCCATCTACGTAATACACACCCATCTACGTAATACACACCCATCTACGTAATACACACCACCTTACTTAATACACATCCATCTCCGTAATACACACCCACACACGTAATACACACCCACCTACGTAATACACACCCACCTACGTAATACACACCCACCCACGTAATACCCACCCACCTCCGTAATACACACCCATCTACGCAATACACACCCAGCCACGTAATACACACTCACCTACCTACGTAATACAAACCCACCTACCTACGTAATACACACCCATCTACGTAATACACACACATCTACGTAATACACACCCACCTACCTACGTAATACACACCCACCCACGTAAAACACACCTACCTACGTAATACACATCCATCTACGTAATACACACCCAACTCTGTAATACACACCCACCTATCTACGTAATACACACCCACCTACGTAATACACACCCACCTATCTACGTAATACACACCCACCTACGTAATACACACCACCTTACTTAATACACACCCATCTACGTAATACATACCCACCTCCGTAATACACACCCACCTTCCTACGTAAAACACACCCATCTACGTAATACACACCCACCTACGTAATACACACCCACCTACGTAATACACACCACCTTACTTAATACACACCCATCTACGTAATAAACACCCACCTCCGTAATACACACCCACCTACCTACGTAATACACACCCATCTACGTAATACACACCCACCTACGTAATGCACACCACCTTACTTAATACACACCCATCTACGTAATACACACCCACCTCCGTAATACACACCTACCTACGTAATACACACCCATCTACGTAATACACACCCACCTACGTAATACACACCCACCTACGTAATACGCACCCACCTACCTACGTACTACACACCCATCTACGTAATACACACCCAACCACGTAATACACACCCACCTACGTAATACACACCCACCTACGTAATACACACCCACCTACGTAATACACACCCACCTACGTAATACACACCCACCTCCGTAATATACACACACCAACCTACGTAATTCACACCCATCTACGTAGTACACACCCACCTACGTAATACACACCCACCTCCGTAATACACACCCATCTAAGCAATACACACCCACCCACGTAATACACACCCATCTACCTACGTAATACAAACCCACCTACCTACGTAATACACACCCATCTACGTAATACACACCCATCTACGTAATACACACCCATATACGTAATACACACCTTCCTAACTACGTAATACACACCCACCTACCTACGTAATACACACCCACATATGTAATACACACCCACCTACGTAATACACAACCACCTACCCACGTAATACACACCCACCTACGTAATACACACCACCTTACTTAATACACACCCATCTATGTAATACACACCCACCTACCTACGTAATACACACCCATCTACGTAATACACACCCATATACGTAATACACACCCACCTACCTCCGTAATACACACCCACCTACCTACGTAATACACCCCCACCTATGTAATACACACCAACCTACGTAATACACATCCACCTACCTACGTAATACACACCCACCTACGTAATACACACCACCTTACTTAATACACACCCATCTACGTAATACACACCCACCTACCTACGGAATACACACCCACTTACGTAATACACACCACCTTACTTAATACACACCCATCTACGTAATACACACCCACCTCCGTATTACTCACCGACCTACCTACGTAATACACACCCACCTACGTAATACCCACCACCTTACTTAATACACACCCATCTACGTAATACACACCCACCTCCGTAATACACACCCACCTACCTACGTAATACACACCCATCTACGTACGTAATACACACCCACCAACGAAATACACACCCACCTACGTAATACACACCCACCTACGTAATACACATCCACCTCCGTAATATACACACACCTACTTACGTAATACCCACCCATCTACGTAATACACACCCACCTACGTAATACACACCCTCCTCCGTAATACACACCCATCTACGTAATACACACCCACCCATGTAATACACACCCACCCACGTAATACCCATTCCCACGTACTTAATACGTAATACACACCCATCTACGTAATACACACCCATCTACGTAATACACACCCATCTACGTAATACACACCCACCTACCAACGTAATACACACCTACCTACCTACGTAATACACACCCACCTACGTAATACACACCACCTTACTTAATACACACCCATCTACGTAATACACACCGACCTCGTTAATACACACCCATCTACGTTATACACACCCACCTCCGTAATACACACCCACCTACGTAATACACACCCACCTACGTAATACACACCCATCTACGTAATACACACACATCTACGTAATACACACCCACCTACCTACATAATACACACCCACCCACGTAAAACACACCTACCTACGTAATACACACCCATCTACGTAATACACACCCACCTCCGTAATACACACCCACCTACCTACGTAATACACACCCACCTATGTAATACACACCAACCTACGTAATACACACCCACCTACCTACGTAATACACACCCACCTACGTAATACACACCACCTTACTTAATACACACCAATCTACGTAATACACACCCACCTACCTACGGAATACACACCCACCTACGTAATGAACACCACCTTACTTAATACACACCCATCTACGTAATACACACCCACCTCCGTTTTACACACCCACCTACCTACGTAATACACACCCACCTACGTAATACCCACCACCTTATTTAATACACACCCATCTACGTAATACACACCCACCTCCGTAATACACACCCACCTACCTACGTAATACACACCCATCTACGTACGTAATACACACCCACCCACGAAATACACACCCACCTACGTAATACACACCCACCTACGTAATACACATCCACCTCCGTAATATACACACACCTACTTACGTAATACCCACCCATCTACGTAATACACACCCACCTACGTAATACACACCCTCCTCCGTAATACACACCCATCTACGTAATACACACCCACCTCCGTAATACACACCCACCTACCTACGTAATACGCACCCATCTACGTAATACACACCCACCCACGTAATACCCACACCCACGTACGTAATACGTAATACACACCCATCTACGTAATACACACCCATCTACGTAATACACACCCACCTACCAACGTAATACACACCCACCTACCTACGTAATACACACCCACCTACGTAATACACACCCACCTACGTAATACACACCCACCTACGTAATACACACCACCTTACTTAATACACACCCATCTACGTAATACACACCGACCTCGTTAATACACACCCATCTACGTTATACACACCCACCTCCGTAATACACACCCACCTACGTAATACACACCCACCCACGTAATACACACCCATCTACGTAATACACACACATCTACGTAATACACACCCACCTACCTACGTAATACACACCCACCCACGTAAAACACACCTACCTACGTAATACACATTCATCTACGTAATACACACCCAACTCTGTAATACACACCCACCTATCTACGTAATACACACCCACCTATCTACGTAATACACACCCACCTACGTAATACACACCCACCTATCTACGTAATACACACCCACCTACGTAATACACACCACCTTACTTAATACACACCCATCTACGTAATACATACCCACCTCCGTAATACACACCCACCTACCTACGTAAAACACACCCATCTACGTAATACACACCCACCTACGTAATACACACCCACCTACGTAATACACACCACCTTACTTAATACACACCCATCTACGTAATACACACCCACCTCCGTAATACACACCCACCTACGTAATACACACCCACCTACGTAATGCACACCACCTTACTTAATACACACCCATCTACGTAATACACACCCACCTCCGTAATACACACCTACCTACGTAATACACACCCATCTACGTAATACACACCCACCTACGTAATACACACCCACCTACGTAATACGCACCCACCTACCTACGTAATACACACCCATCTACGTAATACACACCCAACCACGTAAAACACACCCACCTACGTAATACACACCCACCTACGTAATACACACCCACCTACGTAATACACACCCACCTACGTAATACACACCCACCTCCGTAATATACACACACCAACCTACGTAATTCACACCCATCTACGTAGTACACACCCACCTACGTAATACACACCCACCTCCGTAATACACACCCATCTAAGCAATACACACCCACCCACGTAATACACACCCACCTACCTACGTAATACAAACCCACCTACCTACGTAATACACACCAATCTACGTAATACACACCCATCTACGTAATACACACCCATATACGTAATACACACCCACCTAACTACGTAATACACACCCACCTACCTACGTAATACACACCCACATATGTAATACACACCCACCTGCGTAATACACACCCACCTACCCACGTAATACACACCCACCTACGTAATACACACCACCTTACTTAATACACACCCATCTATGTAATACACACCCACCTACCTACGTAATACACACCCATCTACGTAATACACACCCATATACGTAATACACACCCACCTACCTCCGTAATACACACCCACCTACCTACGTAATACACCCCCACCTATGTAATACACACCAACCTACGTAATACACACCCACCTACCTACGTAATACACACCCACCTACGTAATACACACCACCTTACTTAATACACACCCATCTACGTAATACACACCCACCTACCTACGGAATACACACCCACCTACGTAATACACACCACCTTACTTAATACACACCCATCTACGTAATACACACCCACCTCCGTATTACACACCCACCTACCTACGTAATACACACCCACCTACGTAATACCCACCACCTTACCTAATACACACCCATCTACGTAATACACACCCACCTCCGTAATACACACCCACCTACCTACGTAATACACACCCATCTACGTACGTAATACACACTCACCCACGAAATACACACCCACCTACGTAATACACACCCACCTACGTAATACACATCCACCTCCGTAATATACACACACCTACTTACGTAATACCCACCCATCTACGTAATACACACCCACCTACGTAATACACACCCTCCTCCGTAATACACACCCATCTACGTAATACACACCCACCCATGTAATACACACCCACCCACGTAATACCCATACCCACGTACGTAATACGTAATACACACCCATCTACGTAATACACACCCATCTACGTAATACACACTCACCTACCAACGTAATACACACCCACCTACATACGTAATACACACCCACCTACGTAATACACACCACCTTACTTAATACACACCCATCTACGTAATACACACCGACCTCGTTAATACACACCCATCTACGTTATACACACCCACCTCCGTAATACACACCCACCTATGTAATACACACCCACCTACTTAATACACACCAATCTACGTAATACACACACATCTACGTAATACACACCCACCTACCTACATAATACACACCCACCCACGTAAAACACACCTACCTACGTAATACACATCCATCTACGTAATACACACCCAACTCCGTAATACACACCCACCTATCTACGTAATACACACCCACCTACGTAATACACACCCACCTATCTACGTAATACACACCAACCTACGTAATACACACCACCTTACTTAATACACACCCATCTACGTAATACACACCCACCTACGTAATACACACCCACCTACGTAATACACACCCACCCACGTAATACACACCCAACTACGTGATACACACCCACCCACGTAATCCACACCCACCTACGTAATACACACCTACCTACGTAATACACACACACACCTACGTAATACACAACCACCTACGTAATACACATCCACCTCCGTAATACACACACACCTACCTACGTAATACCCACCCATCTACGTAATACACACCCACCTACGTAATACACACCCTACTCCGTAATACACACCCATCTACGTAATACACACCCACCCATGTAATACACACCCACCTCCGTAATACACACCCACCTACCTACGTAATATAACACCCATCTACGTAATACACACCCACCCACGTAATACCAACACCCACGTACGTAATACGTAATACACACCCATCTACGAAATACACACCCATCTACGTAATACACACTCACCTACCAACGTAATACACACCCACCTACCTACGAAATACACACCCACCTACGTAATACACACCACCTTACTTAATACACACCCATCTACGTAATACACACCCACCTCCTTAATACACACCCATCTACGTTATACACACCCACCTACGTAATACACACCCATCTACGTAATACACACACATCTACGTAATACACACCCACCTACCTACGTAATACACACCCACCCACGTAAAACACACCTACCTACGTAATACACATCCATCTACGTAATACACACCCAACTCCGTATTACACACCCATCTATCTACGTAATATACACCCACCTACGTAATACACACCCACCTATCTACGTAATACACACTCACCTACGTAATACACACCACCTTACTTAATACACACCCATCTACGTAATACACACCCACCTCCGTAATACACACCCACCTACCTACGTAAAACACACCCATCTACGTAATACACACCCACCTACGTAATACACACCCACCTACGTAATACACACCACCTTACTTAATACACACCCATCTACGTAATACACACCCACCTCCGCAATACACACCCACCTACCTACGTAATACACACCCATCTACGTAATACACACCCACCTACGTAATACACACCACCTTACTTAATACACACCCATCTACGTAATACACACCCATCTACGTAATACACACCCATCTACGTAATACACACCACCTTACTTAATACACATCCATCTCCGTAATACACACCCACACACGTAATACACACCCACCTACGTCTTACACACCCACCTACGTAATACACACCCACCCACGTAATACACACCCACCTACGTGATACCCACCCACCTCCGTAATACACACCCATCTACGCAATACACACCCAGCCACGTAATACACACTCACCTACCTACGTAATACAAACCCACCTACCTACGTAATACACATCCATCTACGTAATACACACCCATCTACGTAATACACACCCATATACGTAATACACACCCACCTACCTACGTAATACACACCCACCTACCTACGTAATACACACCCACCTATGTAATACACACCAACCTACGTAATACACACCCACCTACCTACGTAATACACACCCACCTACGTAATACACACCACCTTACTTAATACACACCCATCTACGTAATACACACCCACCTACCTACGGAATACACACCCACCTACGTAATGAACACCACCTTACTTAATACACACCCATCTACGTAATACACACCCACCTCCGTTTTACACACCCACCTACCTACGTAATACACACCCACCTACGTAATACCCACCACCTTACTTAATACACACCCATCTACGTAATACACACCCACCTCCGTAATACACACCCACCTACCTACGTAATACACACCCATCTACGTACGTAATACACACCCACCCTCGAAATACACACCCACCTACGTAATACACACCCACCTACGTAATACACATCCACCTCCGTAATATACACACACCTACTTACATAATACCCACCCATCTACGTAATACACACCCACCTACGTAATACACACCCTCCTCCGTAATACACACCCATCTACGTAATACACACCCACCTCCGTAATACACACCCACCTACCTACGTAATACGCACCCATCTACGTAATACACACCCACCCACGTAATACCCACACCCACGTACGTAATACGTAATACACACCCATCTACGTAATACACACCCATCTACGTAATACACACCCACCTACCAACGTAATACACACCCACCTACCTACGTAATACACACCCACCTACGTAATACACACCCACCTACGTAATACACACCACCTTACTTAATACACACCCATCTACGTAATACACACCGACCTCGTTAATACAAACCAATCTACGTTATACACACCCACCTCCGTAATACACACCCACCTACGTAATACACACCCACCCACGTAATACACACCCATCTACGTAATACACACACATCTACGTAATACACACCCACCTACCTACGTAATACACACCCACCCACGTAAAACACACCTACCTACGTAATACACATCCATCTACGTAATACACACCCAACTCTGTAATACACACCCACCTATCTACGTAATACACACCCACCTATCTACGTAATACACACCCACCTACGTAATACACACCCACCTACCTACGTAATACACACCCAGCCACGTAAAACACACCTACCTACGTACTATACATCCATCTAAGTAATACACACCCAACTCCGTATTACACACCCACCTATCTACGTAATAAACACCCACCTACGTAATACACACCCACCTATCTACGTAATACACACCCACCTACGTAATACACACCCAGCTACGTAATACATACCCATCCACGTAATACACACCCATCTTCGTAATACACACCACCTTACTTAATACACACCCATCTACGTAATACACACCCATCTACATAATACACACCCATCTACGTAATACACACCCAACCACGTAATACACATCCACCTACGTAATACACACCCACCTACGTAATACACACCCATTTACGTAATACACACCCATCTACGTAATACACACCTACCTACGAAATACACACCCACCTGCGTAATACACACCCATCTACGTAATACACACCCATCTACGTAATACACACCCATCTACGTAATACACACCTACCTACGTAATACACACCCGCCTACGTAATACACACCCACCTACGTTATACACACCCACCTACGTCATACACACCCACCTACGTAATACACACCCACCTCCGTAATACACACCCACCTACGTAATACACACCCACCTACGTAATACACACCCATCTATGTAATACACACCCACCTACCTACGTAATACACACCCACCTACGTATTACACACCACCTTACTTAATACACAACCATCTACGTAATACACACCCACCTACCTACGTAATACACACCCACCTACCTACGTAATACACACCCACCTACGTAATACACACCACTTTACTTAATACACACCCATCTACGTAATACACACCCACCCACCTACGTAATACACACCACCTAACTTAATACACACCCATCTACGTAATACACACCCACCTCCGTAATACACACACACACCTACGTAACACAAACCACCTTACTTAATACACACCCATCTACGTAATACACACCCACCTACCTACGTAATACACACTCATCTATGTAATACACACCCACCTACGTAATACACACCCATCTACGTAATACACACCCATCTACGTAATACACACCACCTTACTTAATACACCCATCTACGTAATACACACCCACCCACGTAATACACACCCACCTACGTAATACACACCCACCAACGTAATACACACCCATCTACGTAATACACACCCACCTACGTAATACACACCCATCTACGTAATACACACCCATCTACGTAATACACACCCATCTACGTAATACACATCACCTTACTTAATACACACCCATCTCCGTAATACACACCCACCCGTGTAATACAAACCCACCTACGTAATACACACCCACCTACGTAATACACACCCACCCACGTAATACACACCCACCTACGTAATACACACCCACCCACGTAATACAAACCCACCTACGTGATACACACCCACCCACGTAATACACACCCACCTACGTAATACACACCCACCTACGTAATACACACCCACCCACGTAATACACACCCACCTACGTGATACACACCCACCCACGTAATACACACCCACCTACGTAATACACACCTACCTACGTAATACACACACACACCTACGTAATACACAACCACCTATGTAATACACATCCACCTCCGTAATACACACACACCTACCTACGTAATACCCACCCATCTACGTAATACACACCCACCTACGTAATACAAACCCTCCTCCGTAATACACACCCATCTACGTAATATAACACCCACCCATGTAATACACACCCACCTCCGTAATACACATCCACCTACCTACGTAATACACACCCATCTACGTAATACACACCCACCCACGTTATACCCACACCCACGTACGTAATACGTAATACACACCCATCTACGTAATACACACCCATCTACGTAATACACACCCATCTACGTAATACACACCCACCTACCTACGTAATACACACCCACCTACGTAATACACACCACCTTACTTAATACACACCCATCTACGTAATACACACCCACCTCCTTAATACACACCCATCTACGTTATACACACCCACCTCCGTAATACACACCCACCTACGTAATACACACCCACTTACGTAATACACACCCTTCTACGTAATACACACACATCTACGTAATACACACCCACCTACCTACGTAATACACACCCACCCACGTAAAACACACCTACCTACGTAATACACATCCATCTACGTAATACACACCCAATTCCGTAATACACACCCACCTATCTACGTAATACACACCCACCTACGTAATACACACCCACCTATTTACGTAATACACACCCACCTACGTAATACACACCACCTTACTTAATACACACCCATCTACGTAATACACACCCACCTCCGTAATACACACCCACCTACCTACGTAAAACACACCCATCTACGTAATACACACCCACCTACGTAATACACACCCACCTACATAATACACACCACCTTACTTAATACACACCCATCTACGTAATACACACCCACCTCCGCAATACACACCCACCTACCTACGTAATACACACCCATCTACGTAATACACACCCACCTACGTAATACACACCACCTTACTTAATACACACCCATCTACGTAATACACACCCATCTACGTAATACACACCCACCCACGTAATACACACCCACCTACGTAATACACACCCACCTACGTAATACACACCCACCTACGTAATACACACCAAACTCCGTAATATACACACAGCAACCTACGTAATTCACACCCATCTACGTAATACACACCCACCTACGTAATACACACCCACCTCCATAATACACACCCATCTAAGCAATACACACCCACCCACGTAATACACACCCACCTAGCTACGTAATACACACCCATCTACGTAATACACAACCATCTACGTAATACACACCCATATACGTAATACACACCCACCTACCTACGTAATACACACCCACCTACCTACGTAATACACACCCACATATGTAATACACACCCACCTACGTAATACACACCCACCTACCTACGGAATACACACCCACCTACGTAATACACACCACCTTACTTAATACACACCCATCTAAGTAATACACACCCACCTACCTACGTAATACACACCCACCTACCTACGTAATACACCCCCACCTACGTAATACACACCACCTTACTTAATACACACCCATCTACGTAATACACACCCACCTTCGTAATACACACCCACTTACGTAATACACACCCACCTACGTCATACACACCCATCTACGTAATACACACCTACCTACGTAATACAGACCCACCTACATAATACACACCACCTTACTTAATACACACACATCTACGTAATACACACCCACCTACCTACGTATTACACACCCACCTACGTAATACACACCTACCTACGTAATACACATCCACCCACGTAATACACACCCACCTACGTAATACACACCCACCTACGTAATACACACCACCTTACTTAATACACACCCATCTACGTAATACACACCCACCTCCGTAATACACACCCACCTCCGTAATACACACCCACTTACCTACGTAATACACACACACACACACACACACACCTACGTAATACACACCCACTTACGTAATACACACCACCTTACTTAATACACACCCATCTACGTAATACACACCAACCTCCGTATTACACACCCACCTACCCACGTAATACACACCCACCTACGTAATACACATCACTTTATGTAATACACACCTATCTACGTAACACACCCACCTCCATAATACACACCCACCTACCTACGTAATACACACCCAGCTACGTACGTAATACACACCCATCTACGTAATACACACCCATCTACGTAATACACACCCACCTTCGTAATACACACCCAGCTACGTAATACATACCCATCTACGTAATACACACCCATCTTCGTAATACACACCACCTTACTTAATACACACCCATCTACGTAATACACACCCATCTACATAATACACACCCATTTACGTAATACACACCCAACCACGTAATACACATCCACCTACGTAATACACACCCACCTATGTAATACACACCCATTTACGTAATACACACCCATCTACGTAATACACACCTACCTACGAAATACACACCCACCTGCGTAATACACACCCATCTACGTAATACACACCCATCTACGTAATACACACCCATCTACGCAATACACACCTACCTACGTAATACACACCCGCCTACGTAATACACACCCACCTACGTTATACACACCCACCTACGTCATACACACCCACCTACGTAATACACACCCACCTCCGTAATACACACCCACCTACGTAATACACACCCATTTACGTAATACACATCCATCTACGTAATACACACCTACCTACGAAATACACACCCACCTGCGTAATACACACCCATCTACGTAATACACACCCATCTACGTAATACACACCCATCTACGTAATACACACCTACCTACGTAATACACACCCGCCTACGTAATACACACCCACCTACGTTATACACACCCACCTACGTCATACACACCCACCTACGTAATACACACCCACCTCCGTAATACACACCCACCTACGTAATACACACCCACCTACGTAATACAAACCCACCTATGTAATACACACCCACCTACCTACGTAATACACACCCACCTACGTATTACACACCACCTTACTTAATACACACCCATCTACGTAATACACACCCACCTACCTACGTAATACACACCCACCTACCAACGTAATACACACCCACCTACGTAATACACACCACTTTACTTAATACACACCCATCTACGTAATACACACCCACCCACCTACGTAATACACACCACCTTACTTAATACACACCCATCTACGTAATACACACCCACCTCCGTAATACACACACTTATACGTAACACAAACCACCTTACTTAATACACACCCATCTACGTAATACACACCCACCTACCTACGTAATACACACCCATCTATGTAATACACACCCACCTATGTAATACACACCCATCTACGTAATACACACCCATCTACGTAATACACACCACCTTACTTAATACACCCATTTACGTAATACACACCCACCCACGTAATACACACCCACCTACGTAATACACACCCACCAACGTAATACACACCCACCTACGTAATACACACCCACCTACCTACGTAATACACACCCATCTACGTAATACACACCCACCTACCTACGTAATACACACCCATCTACGTAATACACACCCATCTACGTAATACACACCCATCTACGTAATACACATCACCTTACTTAATACACACCCATCTCCGTAATACACACCCACCCATGTAATACACACCCACCTACGTAATACACACCCACCTACGTAATACACACCCACCCACGTAATACACACCCACCTACGTAATACACACCCACCCACGTAATACACACCCACCTACGTAATACACACCCACCCACGTAATACACACCCACCTACGTAATACACACCCACCTACGTAATACACACCCACCCACGTAATACACACCCAACTACGTGATACTCACACACCCACGTAATCCACACCCACCTACGTAATACACACCTACCTACGTAATACACACACACACACCTACGTAATACACAACCACCTACGTAATACACATCCACCTCCGTAATACACACACACCTACCTACGTAATACCCACCCATCTACGTAATACACACCCACCTACGTAATACACACCCTCCTCCGTAATACACACCCATCTACGTAATACACACCCACCCATGTAATACACACCCACCTCCGTAATACACACCCACCTACCTACGTAATATAACACCCATCTACGTAATACACACCCACCCACGTAATACCAACACCCACGTACGTAATACGTAATACACACCCATCTACGAAATACACACCCATCTACGTAATACACACCCACCTACCAACGTAATACACACCCACCTACCTACGTAATACACACCCACCTACGTAATACACACCACCTTACTTAATACACACTTATCTACGTAATACACACCAACCTCCTTAATACACACCCATATACGTTATACACACCCACCTACGTAATACACACCCATCTACGTAATACACACACATCTACGTAATACACACCCACCTACCTACGTAATACACACCCAGCCACGTAAAACACACCTACCTACGTACTATACATCCATCTAAGTAATACACACCCAACTCCGTATTACACACCCACCTATCTACGTAATACACACCCACCTACGTAATACACACCCACCTATCTACGTAATACACACCCACCTACGTAATACACACCACCTTACTTAATACACACCCATCTACGTAATACACACCCACCTCCGTAATACACACCCACCTACCTACGTAAAACACACCCATCTACGTAATACACACCCACCTACGTAATACACACCCACCTACGTAATACACACCACCTTACTTAATACACACCCATCTACGTAATACACACCCACCTCCGCAATACACACCCACCTACCTACGTAATACACACCCATCTACGTAATACACACCCACCTACGTAATACACACCACCTTACTTAATGCACACCCATCTACGTAATACACACCCATCTACGTAATACACACCCATCTACGTAATACACACCACCTTACTTAATACACATCCATCTCCGTAATACACACCCACACACGTAATACACACCCACCTACGTAATACACACCCACCTACGTAATACACACCCACCCACGTAATACCCACCCACCTCCGTAATACACACCCATCTACGCAATACACACCCAGCCACGTAATACACACTCACCTACCTACGTAATACAAACCCACCTACCTACGTAATACACACCCATCTACGTAATACACACACATCTACGTAATACACACCCACCTACCTACGTAATACACACCCACCCACGTAAAACACACCTACCTACGTAATACACATCCATCTACGTAATACACACCCAACTCTGTAATACACACCCACCTATCTACGTAATACACACCCACCTACGTAATACACACCCACCTATCTACGTAATACACACCCACCTACGTAATACACACCACCTTACTTAATACACACCCATCTACGTAATACATACCCACCTCCGTAATACACACCCACCTTCCTACGTAAAACACACCCATCTACGTAATACACACCCACCTACGTAATACACACCCACCTACGTAATACACACCACCTTACTTAATACACACCCATCTACGTAATAAACACCCACCTCCGTAATACACACCCACCTACCTACGTAATACACACCCATCTACGTAATACACACCCACCTACGTAATGCACACCACCTTACTTAATACACACCCATCTACGTAATACACACCCACCTCCGTAATACACACCTACCTACGTAATACACACCCATCTACGTAATACACACCCACCTACGTAATACACACCCACCTACGTAATACGCACCCACCTACCTACGTACTACACACCCATCTACGTAATACACACCCAACCACGTAATACACACCCACCTACGTAATACACACCCACCTACGTAATACACACCCACCTACGTAATACACACCCACCTACGTAATACACACCCACCTCCGTAATATACACACACCAACCTACGTAATTCACACCCATCTACGTAGTACACACCCACCTACGTAATACACACCCACCTCCGTAATACACACCCATCTAAGCAATACACACCCACCCACGTAATACACACCCATCTACCTACGTAATACAAACCCACCTACCTACGTAATACACACCCATCTACGTAATACACACCCATCTACGTAATACACACCCATATACGTAATACACACCTTCCTAACTACGTAATACACACCCACCTACCTACGTAATACACACCCACATATGTAATACACACCCACCTACGTAATACACAACCACCTACCCACGTAATACACACCCACCTACGTAATACACACCACCTTACTTAATACACACCCATCTATGTAATACACACCCACCTACCTACGTAATACACACCCATCTACGTAATACACACCCATATACGTAATACACACCCACCTACCTCCGTAATACACACCCACCTACCTACGTAATACACCCCCACCTATGTAATACACACCAACCTACGTAATACACATCCACCTACCTACGTAATACACACCCACCTACGTAATACACACCACCTTACTTAATACACACCCATCTACGTAATACACACCCACCTACCTACGGAATACACACCCACTTACGTAATACACACCACCTTACTTAATACACACCCATCTACGTAATACACACCCACCTCCGTATTACTCACCGACCTACCTACGTAATACACACCCACCTACGTAATACCCACCACCTTACTTAATACACACCCATCTACGTAATACACACCCACCTCCGTAATACACACCCACCTACCTACGTAATACACACCCATCTACGTACGTAATACACACCCACCAACGAAATACACACCCACCTACGTAATACACACCCACCTACGTAATACACATCCACCTCCGTAATATACACACACCTACTTACGTAATACCCACCCATCTACGTAATACACACCCACCTACGTAATACACACCCTCCTCCGTAATACACACCCATCTACGTAATACACACCCACCCATGTAATACACACCCACCCACGTAATACCCATTCCCACGTACTTAATACGTAATACACACCCATCTACGTAATACACACCCATCTACGTAATACACACCCATCTACGTAATACACACCCACCTACCAACGTAATACACACCTACCTACCTACGTAATACACACCCACCTACGTAATACACACCACCTTACTTAATACACACCCATCTACGTAATACACACCGACCTCGTTAATACACACCCATCTACGTTATACACACCCACCTCCGTAATACACACCCACCTACGTAATACACACCCACCTACGTAATACACACCCATCTACGTAATACACACACATCTACGTAATACACACCCACCTACCTACATAATACACACCCACCCACGTAAAACACACCTACCTACGTAATACACACCCATCTACGTAATACACACCCACCTCCGTAATACACACCCACCTACCTACGTAATACACACCCACCTATGTAATACACACCAACCTACGTAATACACACCCACCTACCTACGTAATACACACCCACCTACGTAATACACACCACCTTACTTAATACACACCAATCTACGTAATACACACCCACCTACCTACGGAATACACACCCACCTACGTAATGAACACCACCTTACTTAATACACACCCATCTACGTAATACACACCCACCTCCGTTTTACACACCCACCTACCTACGTAATACACACCCACCTACGTAATACCCACCACCTTATTTAATACACACCCATCTACGTAATACACACCCACCTCCGTAATACACACCCACCTACCTACGTAATACACACCCATCTACGTACGTAATACACACCCACCCACGAAATACACACCCACCTACGTAATACACACCCACCTACGTAATACACATCCACCTCCGTAATATACACACACCTACTTACGTAATACCCACCCATCTACGTAATACACACCCACCTACGTAATACACACCCTCCTCCGTAATACACACCCATCTACGTAATACACACCCACCTCCGTAATACACACCCACCTACCTACGTAATACGCACCCATCTACGTAATACACACCCACCCACGTAATACCCACACCCACGTACGTAATACGTAATACACACCCATCTACGTAATACACACCCATCTACGTAATACACACCCACCTACCAACGTAATACACACCCACCTACCTACGTAATACACACCCACCTACGTAATACACACCCACCTACGTAATACACACCCACCTACGTAATACACACCACCTTACTTAATACACACCCATCTACGTAATACACACCGACCTCGTTAATACACACCCATCTACGTTATACACACCCACCTCCGTAATACACACCCACCTACGTAATACACACCCACCCACGTAATACACACCCATCTACGTAATACACACACATCTACGTAATACACACCCACCTACCTACGTAATACACACCCACCCACGTAAAACACACCTACCTACGTAATACACATTCATCTACGTAATACACACCCAACTC
This sequence comes from Chirona hameri, assembly GCA_036785665.1. NCBI lineage: Eukaryota > Metazoa > Arthropoda > Thecostraca > Balanomorpha > Balanidae > Chirona > Chirona hameri. The sequence continues at coordinate 321,906 of JAXIVJ010000172.1, forward strand.
TGTAATACACACCCACCTATCTACGTAATACACACCCACCTATCTACGTAATACACACCCACCTACGTAATACACACCCACCTATCTACGTAATACACACCCACCTACGTAATACACACCACCTTACTTAATACACACCCATCTACGTAATACATACCCACCTCCGTAATACACACCCACCTACCTACGTAAAACACACCCATCTACGTAATACACACCCACCTACGTAATACACACCCACCTACGTAATACACACCACCTTACTTAATACACACCCATCTACGTAATACACACCCACCTCCGTAATACACACCCACCTACGTAATACACACCCACCTACGTAATGCACACCACCTTACTTAATACACACCCATCTACGTAATACACACCCACCTCCGTAATACACACCTACCTACGTAATACACACCCATCTACGTAATACACACCCACCTACGTAATACACACCCACCTACGTAATACGCACCCACCTACCTACGTAATACACACCCATCTACGTAATACACACCCAACCACGTAATACACACCCACCTACGTAATACACACCCACCTACGTAATACACACCCACCTACGTAATACACACCCACCTACGTAATACACACCCACCTCCGTAATATACACACACCAACCTACGTAATTCACACCCATCTACGTAGTACACACCCACCTACGTAATACACACCCACCTCCGTAATACACACCCATCTAAGCAATACACACCCACCCACGTAATACACACCCACCTACCTACGTAATACAAACCCACCTACCTACGTAATACACACCAATCTACGTAATACACACCCATCTACGTAATACACACCCATATACGTAATACACACCCACCTAACTACGTAATACACACCCACCTACCTACGTAATACACACCCACATATGTAATACACACCCACCTGCGTAATACACACCCACCTACCCACGTAATACACACCCACCTACGTAATACACACCACCTTACTTAATACACACCCATCTATGTAATACACACCCACCTACCTACGTAATACACACCCATCTACGTAATACACACCCATATACGTAATACACACCCACCTACCTCCGTAATACACACCCACCTACCTACGTAATACACCCCCACCTATGTAATACACACCAACCTACGTAATACACACCCACCTACCTACGTAATACACACCCACCTACGTAATACACACCACCTTACTTAATACACACCCATCTACGTAATACACACCCACCTACCTACGGAATACACACCCACCTACGTAATACACACCACCTTACTTAATACACACCCATCTACGTAATACACACCCACCTCCGTATTACACACCCACCTACCTACGTAATACACACCCACCTACGTAATACCCACCACCTTACTTAATACACACCCATCTACGTAATACACACCCACCTCCGTAATACACACCTACCTACCTACGTAATACACACCCATCTACGTACGTAATACACACTCACCCACGAAATACACACCCACCTACGTAATACACACCCACCTACGTAATACACATCCACCTCCGTAATATACACACACCTACTTACGTAATACCCACCCATCTACGTAATACACACCCACCTACGTAATACACACCCTCCTCCGTAATACACACCCATCTACGTAATACACACCCACCCATGTAATACACACCCACCCACGTAATACCCATACCCACGTACGTAATACGTAATACACACCCATCTACGTAATACACACCCATCTACGTAATACACACTCACCTACCAACGTAATACACACCCACCTACATACGTAATACACACCCACCTACGTAATACACACCACCTTACTTAATACACACCCATCTACGTAATACACACCGACCTCGTTAATACACACCCATCTACGTTATACACACCCACCTCCGTAATACACACCCACCTATGTAATACACACCCACCTACTTAATACACACCAATCTACGTAATACACACACATCTACGTAATACACACCCACCTACCTACATAATACACACCCACCCACGTAAAACACACCTACCTACGTAATACACATCCATCTACGTAATACACACCCAACTCCGTAATACACACCCACCTATCTACGTAATACACACCCACCTACGTAATACACACCCACCTATCTACGTAATACACACCAACCTACGTAATACACACCACCTTACTTAATACACACCCATCTACGTAATACACACCCACCTACGTAATACACACCCACCTACGTAATACACACCCACCCACGTAATACACACCCAACTACGTGATACACACCCACCCACGTAATCCACACCCACCTACGTAATACACACCTACCTACGTAATACACACACACACCTACGTAATACACAACCACCTACGTAATACACATCCACCTCCGTAATACACACACACCTACCTACGTAATACCCACCCATCTACGTAATACACACCCACCTACGTAATACACACCCTACTCCGTAATACACACCCATCTACGTAATACACACCCACCCATGTAATACACACCCACCTCCGTAATACACACCCACCTACCTACGTAATATAACACCCATCTACGTAATACACACCCACCCACGTAATACCAACACCCACGTACGTAATACGTAATACACACCCATCTACGAAATACACACCCATCTACGTAATACACACTCACCTACCAACGTAATACACACCCACCTACCTACGAAATACACACCCACCTACGTAATACACACCACCTTACTTAATACACACCCATCTACGTAATACACACCCACCTCCTTAATACACACCCATCTACGTTATACACACCCACCTACGTAATACACACCCATCTACGTAATACACACACATCTACGTAATACACACCCACCTACCTACGTAATACACACCCACCCACGTAAAACACACCTACCTACGTAATACACATCCATCTACGTAATACACACCCAACTCCGTATTACACACCCATCTATCTACGTAATATACACCCACCTACGTAATACACACCCACCTATCTACGTAATACACACTCACCTACGTAATACACACCACCTTACTTAATACACACCCATCTACGTAATACACACCCACCTCCGTAATACACACCCACCTACCTACGTAAAACACACCCATCTACGTAATACACACCCACCTACGTAATACACACCCACCTACGTAATACACACCACCTTACTTAATACACACCCATCTACGTAATACACACCCACCTCCGCAATACACACCCACCTACCTACGTAATACACACCCATCTACGTAATACACACCCACCTACGTAATACACACCACCTTACTTAATACACACCCATCTACGTAATACACACCCATCTACGTAATACACACCCATCTACGTAATACACACCACCTTACTTAATACACATCCATCTCCGTAATACACACCCACACACGTAATACACACCCACCTACGTCTTACACACCCACCTACGTAATACACACCCACCCACGTAATACACACCCACCTACGTGATACCCACCCACCTCCGTAATACACACCCATCTACGCAATACACACCCAGCCACGTAATACACACTCACCTACCTACGTAATACAAACCCACCTACCTACGTAATACACATCCATCTACGTAATACACACCCATCTACGTAATACACACCCATATACGTAATACACACCCACCTACCTACGTAATACACACCCACCTACCTACGTAATACACACCCACCTATGTAATACACACCAACCTACGTAATACACACCCACCTACCTACGTAATACACACCCACCTACGTAATACACACCACCTTACTTAATACACACCCATCTACGTAATACACACCCACCTACCTACGGAATACACACCCACCTACGTAATGAACACCACCTTACTTAATACACACCCATCTACGTAATACACACCCACCTCCGTTTTACACACCCACCTACCTACGTAATACACACCCACCTACGTAATACCCACCACCTTACTTAATACACACCCATCTACGTAATACACACCCACCTCCGTAATACACACCCACCTACCTACGTAATACACACCCATCTACGTACGTAATACACACCCACCCTCGAAATACACACCCACCTACGTAATACACACCCACCTACGTAATACACATCCACCTCCGTAATATTCACACACCTACTTACATAATACCCACCCATCTACGTAATACACACCCACCTACGTAATACACACCCTCCTCCGTAATACACACCCATCTACGTAATACACACCCACCTCCGTAATACACACCCACCTACCTACGTAATACGCACCCATCTACGTAATACACACCCACCCACGTAATACCCACACCCACGTACGTAATACGTAATACACACCCATCTACGTAATACACACCCATCTACGTAATACACACCCACCTACCAACGTAATACACACCCACCTACCTACGTAATACACACCCACCTACGTAATACACACCCACCTACGTAATACACACCACCTTACTTAATACACACCCATCTACGTAATACACACCGACCTCGTTAATACAAACCCATCTACGTTATACACACCCACCTCCGTAATACACACCCACCTACGTAATACACACCCACCCACGTAATACACACCCATCTACGTAATACACACACATCTTCGTAATACACACCCACCTACCTACGTAATACACACCCACCCACGTAAAACACACCTACCTACGTAATACACATCCATCTACGTAATACACACCCAACTCTGTAATACACACCCACCTATCTACGTAATACACACCCACCTATCTACGTAATACACACCCACCTACGTAATACACACCCACCTATCTACGTAATACACACCCACCTACGTAATACACACCACCTTACTTAATACACACCCATCTACGTAATACATACCCACCTCCGTAATACACACCCACCTACCTACGTAAAACACACCCATCTACGTAATACACACCCACCTACGTAATATACACCCACATACGTAATACACACCACCTTACTTAATACACACCCATCTACGTAATACACACCCACCTCCGTAATACACACCCACCTACGTAATACACACCCACCTACGTAATGCACACCACCTTACTTAATACACACCCATCTACGTAATACACACCCACCTCCGTAATACACACCTACCTACGTAATACACACCCATCTACGTAATACACACCCACCTACGTAATACACACCCACCTACGTAATACGCACCCACCTACCTACGTAATACACACCCATCTACGTAATACACACCCAACCACGTAATACACACCCACCTACGTAATACACACCCACCTACGTAATACACACCCACCTACGTAATACACACCCACCTTCGTAATACACACCCACCTCCGTAATATACACACACCAACCTACGTAATTCACACCCATCTACGTAGTACACACCCACCTACGTAATACACACCCACCTCCGTAATACACACCCATCTAAGCAATACACACCCACCCACGTAATACACACCCACCTACCTACGTAATACAAGCCCACCTACCTACGTAATACACACCCATCTACGTAATACACACCCATCTACGTAATACACACCCATATACGTAATACACACCCACCTAACTACGTAATACACACCCACCTACCTACGTAATACACACCCACATATGTAATACACACCCACCTGCGTAATACACACCCATCTACCCACGTAATACACACCCACCTACGTATTACACACCACCTTACTTAATACACACCCATCTATGTAATACACACCCCCCTACCTACGTAATACACACCCATCTTGGTAATACACACCCATATACGTAATACACACCCACCTACCTCCGTAATACACACCCACCTACCTACGTAATACACCTCCACCTATGTAATACACACCAACCTACGTAATACACACCCACCTACCTACGTAATACACACCCACCTACGTAATACACACCACCTTACTTAATACACACCCATCTACGTAATACACACCCACCTACCTACGGAATACACACCCACCTACGTAATACACACCACCTTACTTAATACACACCCATCTACGTAATACACACCCACCTCCGTATTACACACCCACCTACCTACGTAATACACACCCACCTACGTAATACCCACCACCTTACTTAATACACACCCATCTACGTAATACACACCCACCTCCGTAATACACACCCACCTACCTACGTAATACACACCCACCTACGTAATACACATCCACCTCCGTAATATACACACACCTACTTACGTAATACCCACCCATCTACGTAATACACACCCACCTACGTAATACACACCCTCCTCCGTAATACACACCCATCTACGTAATACACACCCACCTCCGTAATACACACCCACCTACCTACGTAATACGCACCCATCTACGTAATACACACCCACCCACGTAATACCCACACCCACGTACGTAATACGTAATACACACCCATCTACGTAATACACATCCATCTACGTAATACACACCCACCTACCAACGTAATACACACCCACCTACCTACGTAATACACACCCACCTACGTAATACACACCCACCTTACTTAATACACACCCATCTACGTAATACACACCGACCTCGTTAATACACACCCATCTACGTTATACACACCCACCTCCGTAATACACACCCACCTACGTAATACACACCCACCCACGTAATACACACCCATCTACGTAATACACACACATCTACGTAATACACACCCACCTACCTACGTAATACACACCCACCCACGTAAAACACACCTACCTACGTAATACACATCCATCTACGTAATACACACCCAACTCTGTAATACACACCCACCTATCTACGTAATACACACCCACCTACGTAATACACACCCACCTATCTACGTAATACACACCCACCTACGTAATACACACCACCTTACTTTATACACACCCATCTACGTAATACACACCCACCTCCGTAATACACACCCACCTACCTACGTAAAACACACCCATCTACGTAATACACACCCACCTACGTAATACACACCCACCTACGTAATACACACCACCTTACTTAATACACACCCATCTACGTAATACACACCCACCTCCGTAATACACACCCACCTACCTACGTAATACACACCCATCTACGTAATACACACCCACCTACGTTATGCACACCACCTTACTTAATACACACCCATCTACGTAATACACACCCACCTCCGTAATACACACCTACCTACGTAATACACACCCATCTACGTAATACACACCCACCTACGTAATACACACCCACCTACGTAATACGCACCCACCTACCTACGTAATACACACCCATCTACGTAATACAAACCCAACCACGTAATACACACCCACCTACGTAATACACACCCACCTACGTAATACACACCCACCTACGTAATACACACCCACCTACGTAATACACACCCACCTCCGTTATATACACACACCAACCTACGTAATTCACACCCATCTACGTAGTACACACCCACCTACGTAATACACACCCACCTCCGTAATACACACCCATCTAAGCAATACACACCCACCCACGTAATACACACCCAACTACCTACGTAATACAAACCCACCTACCTACGTAATACACACCCATCGACGTAATACACACCCATCTACGTAATACACACCCATATACGTAATACACACCCACCTAACTACGTAATACACACCCACCTACCTACGTAATACACACCCACATATGTAATACACACCCACCTACGTAATACACACCCACCTACCCACGTAATACACACCCACCTACGTAATACACACCACCTTACTTAATACACACCCATCTATGTAATACACACCCACCTACCTACGTAATACACACCCATCTACGTAATACACACCCATATACGTAATACACACCCATCTACCTCCGTAATACACACCCATCTACCTCCGTAATACACACCCACCTACCTACGTAATACACCCCCACCTAAGTAATACACACCAGCCTACGTAATACACACCCACTTACCTACGTAATACACACCCACCTACGTAATACACACCACCTTACTTAATACACACCCATCTACGTAATACACACCCACCTACCTACGGAATACACACCCACCTACGTAATACACACCACCTTACTTAATACACACCCATCTACGTAATACACACCCACCTCCGTATTACACACCCACCTACCTACGTAATACACACCCACCTACGTAATACCCACCACCTTACTTAATACACACCCATCTACGTAATACACACCCACCTCCGTAATACACACCCACCTACCTACGTAATACACACCCATCTACGTACGTAATACACACCCACCCACGAAATACACACCCACCTACGTAATACACACCCACCTACGTAATACACATCCACCTCCGTAATATACACACACCTACTTACGTAATACCCACCCATCTACGTAATACACACCCACCTACGTAATACACACCCTCCTCCGTAATACACACCCATCTACGTAATACACACCCACCCATGTAATACACACCCACCCACGTAATACCCACACCCACGTACGTAATACGTAATACACACCCATCTACGTAATACACACCCATCTACGTAATACACACCCATCTACGTAATACACACCCACCTACCAACGTAATACACACCCACCTACCTACGTAATACACACCCACCTACGTAATACACACCACCTTACTTAATACACACCCATCTACGTAATACACACCGAACTCGTTAATACACACCCATCTACGTTATACACACCCACCTCCGTAATACACACCCACCTACGTAATACACACCCACCTACGTAATACACACCCATCTACGTAATACACACACATCTACGTAATACACACCCACCTACCTACATAATACACACCCACCCACGTAAAACACACCTACCTACGTAATACACATCCATCTACGTAATACACACCCAACTCCGTAATACACACCCACCTATCTACGTAATACACACCCACCTACGTCATACACACCCACCTATCTACGTAATACACACCCACCTACGTAATACACACCACCTTACTTAATACACACCCATCTACGTAATACACACCCACCTCCGTAATACACACCCACCTACCTACGTAAAACACACCCATCTACGTAATACACACCCACCTACGTAATACACACCCACCTACGTAATACACACCACCTTACTTAATACACACCCATCTACGTAATACACACCCACCTCCGTAATACACACCCACCTACCTACGTAATACACACCAATCTACGTAATACACACCCACCTACGTAATGCACACCACCTTACTTAATACACACCCATCTACGTAATACACACCCACCTCCGTAATACACACCTACCTACGTAATACACACCCATCTACGTAATACACTCCCACCTACGTAATACACACCCACCTACGTAATACGCACCCACCTACCTACGTAATACACACCCATCTACGTAATACACACCCACCCACGTAATACACACCCACCTACGTAATACACACCCACCTACGTAATACACACCCACCTACGTAATACACACCCACCTCCGTAATATACACACACCAACCTACGTAATTCACACCCATCTACGTAATACACACCCACCTACGTAATACACACCCACCTCCGTTATACACACCCATCTAAGCAATACACACCCACCCACGTAATACACACCCACCTACCTCCGTAATACAAACCCACCTACCTACGTAATACACACCCATCTACGTAATACTCACCCATCTACGTAATACACACCCATATACGTAATACACACCCACCTACCTACGTAATACACACCCACCTACCTACGTAATACACACCCACATATGTATTACACACCCACCTACGTAATACACACCCACCTACCCACGTAATACACACCCACCTACGTAATACACACCACCTTACTTAATACACACCCATTTATGTAATACACACCCACCTACCTACGTAATACACACCCACCTACCTACGTAATACACCCCCACCTACGTAATACACACCACCTTACTTAATACACACCCATCTACGTAATACACACCCACCTTCGTAATACACACCCACTTACGTAATACACACCCACCTACGTCATACACACCTATCTACGTAATACACACCTACCTACGTAATACAGACCCACCTACATAATACACACCACCTTACTTAATACACACCCATCTACGTAAAACACACCCACCTACCTACGTATTACACACCCACCTACGTAATACACACCTACCTACGTAATACACATCCACCCACGTAATACACACCCACCTACGTAATACACACCCACCTACGTAATACACACCACCTTACTTAATACACACCCATCTACGTAATACACACCCACCTCCGTAATACACACCCACTTACCTACGTAATACACACACACACACACCTACGTAATACACACCCACTTACGTAATACACACCACCTTACTTAATACACACCCATCTACGTAATACACAACCACCTCCGTATTACACACCCACCTACCCACGTAATACACACCCACCTACGTAATACACATCACTTTATGTAATACACACCTATCTACGTAACACACCCACCTCCATAATACACACCCACCTACCTACGTAATACACACCCAGCTACGTACGTAATACACACCCATCTACGTAATACACACCCATCTACGTAATACACACCCACCTACGTAATACACACCCAGCTACGTAATACATACCCATCCACGTAATACACACCCATCTTCGTAATACACACCACCTTACTTAATACACACCCATCTACGTAATACACACCCATCTACATAATACACACCCATCTACGTAATACACACCCAACCACGTAATACACATCCACCTACGTAAAACACACCCACCTACGTAATACACACCCATTTACGTAATACACACCCATCTACGTAATACACACCCACCTGCGTAATACACACCCATCTACGTAATACACACCCATCTACGTAATACACACCCATCTACGTAATACACACCTACCTACGTAATACACACCCGCCTACGTAATACACACCCACCTACGTTATACACACCCACCTACGTCATACACACCCACCTACGTAATACACACCCACCTCCGTAATACACACCCACCTACGTAATACACACCCACCTACGTAATACACACCCATCTATGTAATACACACCCACCTACCTACGTAATACACACCCACCTACGTATTACACACCACCTTACTTAATACACAACCATCTACGTAATACACACCCACCTACCTACGTAATACACACCCACCTACCTACGTAATACACACCCACCTACGTAATACACACCACTTTACTTAATACACACCCATCTACGTAATACACACCCACCCACCTACGTAATACACACCACCTAACTTAATACACACCCATCTACGTAATACACACCCACGTCCGTAATACACACACACACCTACGTAACACAAACCACCTTACTTAATACACACCCATCTACGTAATACACACCCACCTACCTACGTAATACACACTCATCTATGTAATACACACCCACCTACGTAATACACACCCATCTACGTAATACACACCCATCTACGTAATACACACCACCTTACTTAATACACCCATCTACGTAATACACACCCACCCACGTAATACACACCCACCTACGTAATACACACCCACCAACGTAATACACACCCATCTACGTAATACACACCCACCTACGTAATACACACCCATCTACGTAATACACACCCATCTACGTAATACACACCCATCTACGTAATACACATCACCTTACTTAATACACACCCATCTCCGTAATACACACCCACCCGTGTAATACAAACCCACCTACGTAATACACACCCACCTACGTAATACACACCCACCCACGTAATACACACCCACCTACGTAATACACACCCACCCACGTAATACAAACCCACCTACGTGATACACACCCACCCACGTAATACACACCCGCCTACGTAATACACACCCACCTACGTAATACACACCCACCCACGTAATACACACCCACCTACGTGATACACACCCACCCACGTAATACACACCCACCTACGTAATACACACCTACCTACGTAATACACACACACACACCTACGTAATACACAACCACCTATGTAATACACATCCACCTCCGTAATACACACACACACCTACCTACGTAATACCCACCCATCTACGTAATACACACCCACCTACGTAATACAAACCCTCCTCCGTAATACACACCCATCTACGTAATATAACACCCACCCATGTAATACACACCCACCTCCGTAATACACATCCACCTACCTACGTAATACACACCCATCTACGTAATACACACCCACCCACGTTATACCCACACCCACGTACGTAATACGTAATACACACCCATCTACGTAATACACACCCATCTACGTAATACACACCCACCTACCTACGTAATACACACCCACCTACGTAATACACACCACCTTACTTAATACACACCCATCTACGTAATACACACCCACCTCCTTAATACACACCCATCTACGTTATACACACCCACCTCCGTAATACACACCCACCTACGTAATACACACCCACTTACGTAATACACACCCATCTACGTAATACACACACATCTACGTAATACACACCCACCTACCTACGTAATACACACCCACCCACGTAAAACACACCTACCTACGTAATACACATCCATCTACGTAATACACACCCAATTCCGTAATACACACCCACCTATCTACGTAATACACACCCACCTACGTAATACACACCCACCTATTTACGTAATACACACCCACCTACGTAATACACACCACCTTACTTAATACACACCCATCTACGTAATACACACCCACCTCCGTAATACACACCCACCTACCTACGTAAAACACACCCATCTACGTAATACACACCCACCTACGTAATACACACCCACCTACATAATACACACCACCTTACTTAATACACACCCATCTACGTAATACACACCCACCTCCGCAATACACACCCACCTACCTACGTAATACACACCCATCTACGTAATACACACCCACCTACGTAATACACACCACCTTACTTAATACACACCCATCTACGTAATACACACCCATCTACGTAATACACACCCACCCACGTAATACACACCCACCTACGTAATACACACCCACCTACGTAATACACACCCACCTACGTAATACACACCAAACTCCGTAATATACACACAGCAACCTACGTAATTCACACCCATCTACGTAATACACACCCACCTACGTAATACACACCCACCTCCATAATACACACCCATCTAAGCAATACACACCCACCCACGTAATACACACCCACCTAGCTACGTAATACACACCCATCTACGTAATACACAACCATCTACGTAATACACACCCATATACGTAATACACACCCACCTACCTACGTAATACACACCCACCTACCTACGTAATACACACCCACATATGTAATACACACCCACCTACGTAATACACACCCACCTACCTACGGAATACACACCCACCTACGTAATACACACCACCTTACTTAATACACACCCATCTAAGTAATACACACCCACCTACCTACGTAATACACACCCACCTACCTACGTAATACACCCCCACCTACGTAATACACACCACCTTACTTAATACACACCCATCTACGTAATACACACCCACCTTCGTAATACACACCCACTTACGTAATACACACCCACCTACGTCATACACACCCATCTACGTAATACACACCTACCTACGTAATACACACCCACCTACATAATACACACCACCTTCCTTAATACACACCCATCTACGTAATACACACCCACCTACCTACGTATTACACACCCACTTACGTAATACACACCTACCTACGTAATACACACCCACCCACGTAATACACACCCACCTACGTAATACACACCCACATACGTAATACACACCACCTTACTTAATACACACCCATCTACGTAATACACACCCACCTCCGTAATACACACCCACTTACCTACGTAATACACATCCATCTACGTAATACACACACACCTACGTAATACACACCCACTAACGTAATACACACCACCTTACTTAATACACACCCATATACGTAATACACACCCACCTCCGTATTACACACCCACCTACCCACGTAATACACACCCACCTACGTAATACACACCACCTTATTTAATACACACCTATCTACGTAACACACCCACCTCCATAATACACACCCACCTACCTACGTAATACACACCCAGCTACGTACGTAATACACACCCATCTACGTAATACACACTTATATACGTAATACACACCCACCTACGTAATACACACCCAGCTACGTAATACATACCCATCTTCGTAATACACACCACCTTACATAATACACACCCATCTACGTAATACACACCCATCTACATAATACACACTCATCTACGTAATACACACCCACCCATGTAATACACATCCACCTACGTAATACACACCCACCTACGTAATACACACCCATTTACGTAATACACACCCATCTACGTAATACACACCTACCTACGTAATACACACCCACCTACGTAATACACACCCATCTACGTAATACACACCCATCTACGTTATACACACCCATCTACGTAATACACACCTACCTACGTAATACAACCCACCTACGTAATACACACCCACCTACGTAATACACACCCACCTACGTAATACACACCCACCTACGTAATACACTCCCACCTCCGTAATACAGACCCACCTACGTAATACACACCCACCTACGTAATAAACACCCACCTACGTAATACACACCCACCTATGTAATACACACCCACCTACCTACGTAATACACACCCACCTACGTATGACACACCACCTTACTTAATACACACCCATCTACGTAATACACACCCACCTACCTACGTAATACACACCCATCTACGTAATACACACCACTTTACTTAATACACACCCATCTACGTAATAAACACCCACCCACCTACGTAATACACACCACCTTACTTAATACACACCCATCTACGTAATACACACCCACCTCCGTAATACACACACACCTACGTAACACACACCACCTTACTTAATACACACCCATCTACGTAATACACACCCACCTACCCACGTAATACACACCCACCTACGTAATACACACCCACCTACGTAATACACACCCTCCTACGTAATACACACCCACCTACGTACGTAATACACACCCATCTATGTAATACACACCCACCTACCTACGTAATACACACCCATCTACGTAATACACATTCACCCACGTAATACACACCCACCTACGTAATACACACCCACCTACGTAATACACACCCACCTACGTAATACACACCGAACTCCGTAATATACACACACCAACCTACGTAATTCACACCCATCTACGTAATACACACCCACCTACGTAATACACAACCACCTCCATAATACACACCCATCTAAGCAATACACACCCACCCACGTAATACACACCCACCTACCTACGTAATACACACCCATCTACGTAATACACAACCATCTACGTAATACACACCCATATACGTAATACACACCCACCTACCTACGTAATACACACCCACCTACCTACGTAATACACACCCACATATGTAATACACACCCACCTACGTAATACACACCCACCTACCTACGTAATACACCCCCACCTACGTAATACACACCACCTTACTTAATACACACCCATCTACGTAATACACACCCACCTTCGTAATACACACCCACTTACGCAATACACACCCACCTACGTCATACACACCCATCTACGTAATACACACCTATCTACGTAATACACACCCACCTACATAATACACACCACCTTACTTAATACACACCCATCTACGTAATACACACCCACCTACCTACGTATTACACACCCACCTACGTAATACACACCTACCTACGTAATACACACCCACCCACGTAATACACACCCAACTACGTAATACACACCCACCTACGTAATACACACCACCTTACTTAATACACACCCATCTACGTAATACACACCCACCTCCGTAATACACACCCACTTACCTACGTAATACACATCCATCTACGTAATACACACACACCTACGTAATACACACCCACTAACGTAATACACACCACCTTACTTAATACACACCCATATACGTAATACACACCCACCTCCGTATTACACACCCACCTACCCACGTAATACACACCCACCTACGTAATACACACCACCTTATTTAATACACACCTATCTACGTAACACACCCACCTCCATAATACACACCCACCTACCTACGTAATACACACTCAGCTACGTACGTAATACACACCCATCTACGTTATACACACTTATCTACGTAATACACACCCACCTACGTAATACACACCCACCTACGTAATACACACCCAGCTACGTAATACATACCCATCTTCGTAATACACACCACCTTACTTAATACACACCCATCTACGTAATACACACCCATCTACATATTACACACTCATCTACGTAATACACACATACCCATGTAATACACATCCACCTACGTAATACACACCCACCTACGTAATACACACCCATTTACGTAATACACACCCATCTACGTAATACACACCTACCTACGTAATACACACCCACCTACGTAATACACACCCATCTACGTAATATACACCCATCTACGTAATACACACCCATCTACGTAATACACACCTACCTACGTAATACACACCCACCTACGTAATACACACCCACCTACGTAATACACACCCACCTACGTAATACACACCCACCTACGTAATACACTCCCACCTCCGTAATACAGACCCACCTACGTAATACACACCCACCTACGTAATACACATACACAACTTTACGGCTAGAATCATCTCTGGAACCAAAAAATACAAACATATCACCCCGGCTTTAAATTCTCTCGGATGGCCGAGGATCGCAACCCTGGTGGCACACCGTGACGCAATCAAGACCTACAAGGCACTGAGGGAAGAGGGCGCGCCTATCGAGATCCGCGCGCTGTCTCCTCCCGCGAGACACGCTCGTCGGAGAGCGGAGACCTCCACCTCCGCAAATGCAAACTTACTGCCACCCAAAAGGCTTTCTCATATCGCGCGGCCTCAGCTTGGAACCGTTTACCATCCTCTGTCAGATCTGCTCCGACTCTGGGCGCTTTTAAAGCGGCTGTTCGTGAGACCGTGGAGTGAGGAAATGTGTTTTTATCTTTTTGACCAATCCACTGCTTTTGTGATGTTAGTATATGTGACGTTGGTATGTGCATTGTTAACGCGAATTGTGCTGTCTTACATTGACAGGCAATTTTTCAGCCTGTTGGCAGTTCTTGTATAATTGACGTGAGATTGTAATACCCACCTTGTGGATTGTCTTGAATATATGAACATGAACATGAACATGAACACACCCACCTACGTAATACACACCCACCTATGTAATACACACCCACCTACCTACGTAATAAACACCCACCTACGTATGACACACCACCTTACTTAATACACACCCATCTACGTAATACACACCCACCTACCTACGTAATACACACCCACCTACGTAATACACACCACTTTACTTAATACACACCCATCTACTTAATACACACCCACCTTCGTAATACACACACACCTACGTAACACACACCACCTTACTTAATACACACCCATCTACTTAATACACACCCACCTACCCACGTAATACACACCCACCTACGTAATACACACCCACCTACGTAATACACACCCACCTACGTAATACACACCCACCTACCTACGTAATACACACCCATCTACGTAATACACACCCACCTACCTACGTAATACACACCCATCTACGTCATACACACCCACCTACGTAATACACACCCATCTACGTAATACACACCCATCTACGTAATACACACACATCTACGTAATACACACCACCTTACTTAATACACATCCATCTCCGTAATACACACCCACACACGTAATACACACCCACCTACGTAATACACACAACCTTACTTAATACACACCCATCTATGTAATACACACCCACCTACCTACGTAATACACACCCACCTACCTACGTAATACACCCCCACCTATGTAATACACACCACCTTACTTAATACACACCCATCTACTTAATACACACCCACCTTCGTAATACACACCCACTTACGTAATACACACCCACCTACGTCATACTTACCCATCTACGTAATACACACCTACCTACGTAATACACACCCACCTGCATAATACACACCACCTTACTTAATACACACCCATCTACGTAATACACACCCACCTACCTGCGTATTACACACCCACCTACGTAATACACACCTACCTACGTAACACACATCCACCCACGTAATACACACCCACCTACGTAATACACACCCACCTACGTAATACACACCACCTTACTTAATACACACCCATCTACGTAATACACTCCCACCTCCGTAATACACACCCACTTACCTACGTAATACACACACACCTACGTAATACACACCCACTTACGTAATACACACCACCTTACTTAAGACACACCCATCTACGTAATACACACCCACCTCCGTATTACACACCCACCTACCCACGTAATACACACCCACCTACGTAATACACATCACCTTATTTAATACACACCTATCTACGTAACACACCCACCTCCATAATACACACCCACCTACCTACGTAATACACACCCAGCTACGTACGTAATACACACCCATCTACGTAATACACACCCATCTACGTAATACACACCCACCTACGTAATACACACCCAGCTACGTAATACATACCCATCTACGTAATACACACCCATCTTCGTAATACACACCACCTTACTTAATACACACCCATCTACGTAATACACACCCATCTACATAATACACACCCATCTACGTAATACACACCCACCCACGTAATACACATCCACCTACGTAATACACACCCACCTACGTAATACACACCCATTTACGTAATACACACCCATCTACGTAATACACACTTACCTACGAAATACACACCCACCTGCGTAATACACATCCATCTACGTAATACACACCCATCTACGTAAAACACACCTATCTACGTAATACACACCCATCTACGTAATAAACACCTACCTACGTAATACACACCCGCCTACGTAATACACACCTACCTACGTAATACATACCCACCCACGTAATACACACCCACCTACGTAATACACACCCACCTACGTAATACACACCACCTTACTTAATACACACCCATCTACGTAATACACACCCACCTCCGTAATACACACCCACTTACCTACGTAATACACATCCATCTACGTAATACACACACACCTACGTAATACACACCCACTAACGTAATACACACCACCTTACTTAATACACACCCATATACGTAATACACACCCACCTCCGTATTACACACCCACCTACCCACGTAATACACACCCACCTACGTAATACACACCACCTTATTTAATACACACCTATCTACGTAACACACCCACCTCCATAATACACACCCACCTACCTACGTAATACACACCCAGCTACGTACGTAATACACACCCATCTACGTAATACACACTTATCTACGTAATACACACCCACCTACGTAATACACACCCAGCTACGTAATACATACCCATCTTCGTAATACACACCACCTTACATAATACACACCCATCTACGTAATACACACCCATCTACATAATACACACTCATCTACGTAATACACACCCACCCATGTAATACACATCCACCTACGTAATACACACCCACCTACGTAATACACACCCATTTACGTAATACACACCCATCTACGTAATACACACCTACCTACGTAATACACATCCACCTACGTAATACACACCCATCTACGTAATAAACACCCATCTACGTAATACACACCCATCTACGTAATACACACCTACCTACGTAATACACACCCACCTACGTAATACACACCCACCTACATAATACACACCCACCTACGTAATACACACCCACCTACGTAATACACTCCCACCTCCGTAATACAGACCCACCTACGTAATACACACCCACCTACGTAATACACACCCACCTACGTAATACACACCCACCTATGTAATACACACCCACCTACCTACGTAATACACACCCACCTACGTATGACACACCACCTTACTTAATACACACCCATCTACGTTATACACACCCACCTACCTACGTAATACACACCCATCTACGTAATACATACCACTTTACTTAATACACACCCATCTACGTAATACACACCCACCCACCTACGTAATACACACCACCTTACTTAATACACACCCATCTACGTAATACACACCCACCTCCGTAATACACACACACCTACGTAACACACACCACCTTACTTAATACACACCCATCTACGTAATACACACCCACCTACCCACGTAATACAAACCCACCTACGTAATACACACCCACCTACGTAATACACACCCACCTACCTACGTAATACACACCCATCTATGTAATACACACCCACCTACCTACGTAATACACACCCATCTACGTAATACACACCCACCTACGTAATACACACCACCTTACTTAATACACACCCATCTACGTAATACACACCCATCTACGTAATACACACCCACCCACGTAATACACACCCACCTACGTAATACACACCCACCTACGTAATACACACCCACCTACGTAATACACACCGAACTCCGTAATATACACACACCAACCTACGTAATTCACACCCATCTACGTAATACACACCCACCTACGTAATACACACCCACCTCCATAATACACACCCATCTAAGCAATACACACCCACCCACGTAATACACACCCACCT
Source organism: Chirona hameri (assembly GCA_036785665.1). Lineage (NCBI taxonomy): Eukaryota > Metazoa > Arthropoda > Thecostraca > Balanomorpha > Balanidae > Chirona > Chirona hameri. The sequence continues at coordinate 342,891 of JAXIVJ010000172.1, forward strand.
ACCTACGTAATACACACCCATCTACGTAATACACAACCATCTACGTAATACACACCCATATACGTAATACACACCCACCTACCTACGTAATACACACCCACATACCTACGTAATACACACCCACATATGTAATACACACCCACCTACCTACGGAATACACACCCACCTACGTAATACACACCACCTTACTTAATACACACCCATCTAAGTAATACACACCCACCTACCTACGTAATACACACCCACCTACCTACGTAATACACCCCCACCTACGTAATACACACCACCTTACTTAATACACACCCATCTACGTAATACACACCTACCTTCGTAATACACACCCACTTACGTAATACACACCCACCTACGTCATGCACACCCATCTACGTAATACACACCTACCTACGTAATACACACCCACCTACATAATACACACCACCTTACTTAATACACACCCATCTACGTAATACACACCCACCTACCTACGTATTACACACCCACCTACGTAATACACACCTACCTACGTAATACACACCCACCCACGTAATACACACCCACCTACGTAATACACACCCACCTACGTAATACACACCATCTTACTTAATACACACCCATCTACGTAATACACACCCACCTCCGTAATACACACCCACTTACCTACGTAATACACATCCATCTACGTAATACACACACACCTACGTAATACACACCCACTAACGTAATACACACCACCTTACTTAATACACACCCATATACGTAATACACACCCACCTCCGTATTACACACCCACCTAACCACGTAATACACACCCACCTACGTAATACACACCACCTTATTTAATACACACCTATCTACGTAACACACCCACCTCCATAATACACACCCACCTACCTACGTAATACACACCCAGCTACGTACGTAATACACACCCATCTACGTTATACACACTTATCTACTTAATACACACCCACCTACGTAATACACACCCACCTACGTAATACACACCCAGCTACATAATACATACCCATCTTCGTAATACACACCACCTTACTTAATACACACCCATCTACGTAATACGCACCCATATACATATTACACACTCATCTACGTAATACACACCCACCCATGTAATACACATCCACCTACGTAATACACACCCACCTACGTAATACACACCCATTTACGTAATACACAACCATCTACGTAATACACACCTACCTACGTAATACACACCCACCTACGTAATACACACCCATCTACGTAATACACACCCATCTACGTAATACACACCCATCTACGTAATACACACCTACCTACGTAATACACACCCACCTACGTAATACACACCCACCTACGTAATACACACCCACCTACGTAATACACACCCACCTACGTAATACACACCCACCTCCGTAATACAGACCCACCTACGTAATACACACCCACCTACGTAATACACACCCACCTACGTAATACACACCCACCTATGTAATACACACCCACCTATCTACGTAATAAACACCCACCTACGTATGACACACCACCTTACTTAATACACACCCATCTACGTAATACACACCCACCTACCTACGTAATACACACCCACCTACGTAATACACACCACTTTACTTAATACACACCCATCTACGTAATACACACCCACCCACCTACGTAATACACACCACCTTACTTAATACACACCCATCTACGTAATACACATCCACCTCTGTAATACACACACACCTACGTAACATACACCACCTTACTTAATACACACCCATCTACTTAATACACACCCACCTACCCACGTAATACACACCCACCTACGTAATACACACCTACCTACGTAATACACACACACATACACCTACGTAATACACACCCACCTACGTAATACATACCCACCTATGTAATGCACACCACCTACGTAATAGACACCCACCCACCTCCGTAATACACACCCACCTACCTACGTAATACACACCCACCTACGTAATACACACCCATCTACGTAATACACACCCATCTACGTAATACACACCCATCTACGTAATGCACACTTACCTACGTAATACACACCCACCTACGTAATACACACCCACCTACGTGATACACACCCATCTACGTAATACACACCCATCTACGTAATACACACCCATCTACGTAATACATACCCACCTACGTAATACACACCCACCTACGTAATACACACCCCTCTACGTAATACACACCCACCCACGTAACACACACCCACCTACGTAATACACACCCAACTCCGTAATACACACCCACCTACGTAATACACACCCAACTACGTAATACACACCCACATACGTAATACACACCCACCTACGTAATACACACCCACCTCCGTAATACACACCCACCTACGTAATACACACCCAACTCCGTAATACACACCCATCTACGTAATACACACCCACCTACGTTATACACACCCATCTACGTAATACACACCCACCTACGTAATACACACCCACCTACGTAATACACACCCACCTACGTCATACACACCCACCTACGTAATACACACCCATCTACGTAATACACACCCACCTACGTAATACACACATAACTCCGTAATACACACCCACCTCCGTAATACACACCCAACTACGTAATACACACCCATCTACGTAATACACACCCACCTACGTAATACACACCCACCTACGTAATATACACCCACCTACGTAATACACACCTACCTACGTAATACACACCCATCTACGTAATACACACCCACCTATGTAATACACACCCAACTCCGTAATACACACCCACCTCCGTAATACACTCCCATCTACGTAATACACACCCACCTACGTAATACACACCCAACTCCGTAATACACACCCACCTACGTAATACACACCCATCTACGTAATACACACCCACCTACCTACGTAATACACACCCATCTACGTAATACACACCCACTTCCGTAATACACACCCACCTCCGTAATACACACCCACCTACGTAATACACACCCACCTACGTAATAAACATCCACCTACGTAATACACACCCATCTACGTAATACACACCCATCTACGTAATACACACCCACCTCTGTAATACACACCCACCTACGTAATACACACCCATCTACGTAATACACACCCATCTACGTAATACACACCCACCTACCTACGTAATACACACCCATCTACGTAATACACACCCACCTACGTCATACACACCCACCTACGTAATACACACCCAACTACGTAATACACACCCACCTCCGTAATACACAACCATCTACGTAATACACACCTACCTACGTAATACACACCCAACTCCGTAATACACACCCATCTACGTAATACACACCCACCTCCGTAAGACACACCCACCCACGTAATACACACCCACCTACGTAATACACACCTACCTACGTAATACACACACACCTACGTAATGCACACCCACCTACGTAATACACACCCACCTACGTAATACACACCACCTAGGTAATACACACCCACCTACCTCCGTAATACACACCCACCTACCTACGTAATACACACCCACCTACGTAATACACACCCACCTCCGTAATACACACCCACTTACCTACGTAATACACATCCATCTACGTAATACACACACACCTACGTAATACACACCCACTAACGTAATACACACCACCTTACTTAATACACACCCATATACGTAATACACACCCACCTCCGTATTACACACCCACCTACCCACGTAATACACACCCACCTACGTAATACACACCACCTTATTTAATACACACCTATCTACGTAACACACCCACCTCCATAATACACACCCACCTACCTACGTAATACACACCCAGCTACGTACGTAATACACACCCATCTACGTAATACACACTTATCTACGTAATACACACCCACCTACGTAATACACACCCAGCTACGTAATACATACCCATCTTCGTAATACACACCACCTTACATAATACACACCCATCTACGTAATACACACCCATCTACATAATACACACTCATCTACGTAATACACACCCACCCATGTAATACACATCCACCTACGTAATACACACCCACCTACGTAATACACACCCATTTACGTAATACACACCCATCTACGTAATACACACCTACCTACGTAATACACACCCACCTACGTAATACACACCCATCTACGTAATACACACCCATCTACGTAATACACACCCATCTACGTAATACACACCTACCTACGTAATACACACCCACCTACGTAATACACACCCACCTACATAATACACACCCACCTACGTAATACACACCCACCTACGTAATACACTCCCACCTCCGTAATACAGACCCACCTACGTAATACACACCCACCTACGTAATACACACCCACCTACGTAATACACACCCACCTATGTAATACACACCCACCTACCTACGTAATACACACCCACCTACGTATGACACACCACCTTACTTAATACACACCCATCTACGTAATACACACCCACCCACCTACGTAATACACACCACCTTACTTAATACACACCCATCTACGTAATACACACCCACCTCCGTAATACACACACACCTACGTAACACACACCACCTTACTTAATACACACCCATCTACGTAATACACACCCACCTACCCACGTAATACACACCCACCTACGTAATACACACCCACCTACCTACGTAATACACACCCATCTATGTAATACACACCCACCTACCTACGTAATACACACCCATCTACGTAATACACACCCACCTACGTAATACACACCACCTTACTTAATACACACCCATCTACGTAATACACACCCATCTACGTAATACACACCCACCCACGTAATACACACCCACCTACGTAATACACACCCACCTACGTAATACACACCCACCTACGTAATACACACCGAACTCCGTAATATACACACACCAACCTACGTAATTCACACCCATCTACGTAATACACACCCACCTACGTAATACACACCCACCTCCATAATACACACCCATCTAAGCAATACACACCCACCCACGTAAGACACACCCACCTACCTACGTAATACACACCCATCTACGTAATACACAACCATCTACGTAATACACACCCATATACGTAATACACACCCACCTACCTACGTAATACACACCCACCTACCTACGTAATACACACCCACATATGTAATACACACCCACCTACCTACGGAATACACACCCACCTACGTAATACACACCACCTTACTTAATACACACCCATCTAAGTAATACACACCCACCTACCTACGTAATACACACCCACCTACCTACGTAATACACCCCCACCTACATAATACACACCACCTTACTTAATACACACCCATCTACGTAATACACACCCACCTTCGTAATACACACCCACTTACGTAATACACACCCACCTACGTCATGCACACCCATCTACGTAATACACACCTACCTACGTAATACACACCCACCTACATAATACACACCACCTTACTTAATACACACCCATCTACGTAATACACACCCACCTACCTACGTATTACACACCCACCTACGTAATACACACCTACCTACGTAATACACACCCACCCACGTAATACACACCCACCTACGTAATACACACCCACCTACGTAATACACACCATCTTACTTAATACACACCCATCTACGTAATACACACCCACCTCCGTAATACACACCCACTTACCTACGTAATACACATCCATCTACGTAATACACACACACCTACGTAATACACACCCACTAACGTAATACACACCACCTTACTTAATACACACCCATATACGTAATACACACCCACCTCCGTATTACACACCCACCTAACCACGTAATACACACCCACCTACGTAATACACACCACCTTATTTAATACACACCTATCTACGTAACACACCCACCTCCATAATACACACCCACCTACCTACGTAATACACACCCAGCTACGTACGTAATACACACCCATCTACGTTATACACACTTATCTACGTAATACACACCCACCTACGTAATACACACCCACCTACGTAATACACACCCAGCTACGTAATACATACCCATCTTCGTAATACACACCACCTTACTTAATACACACCCATCTACGTAATACACACCCATATACATATTACACACTCATCTACGTAATACACACCCACCCATGTAATACACATCCACCTACGTAATACACACCCACCTACGTAATACACACCCATTTACGTAATACACAACCATCTACGTAATACACACCTACCTACGTAATACACACCCACCTACGTAATACACACCCATCTACGTAATACACACCCATCTACGTAATACACACCTACCTACGTAATACACACCCACCTACGTAATACACACCCACCTACGTAATACACACCCACCTACGTAATACACACCCACCTACGTAATACACTCCCACCTCCGTAATACAGACCCACCTACGTAATACACACCCACCTACGTAATACACACCCACCTACGTAATACACACCCACCTATGTAATACACACCCACCTATCTACGTAATAAACACCCACCTACGTATGACACACCACCTTACTTAATACACACCCATCTACGTAATACACACCCACCTACCTACGTAATACACACCCACCTACGTAATACACACCACTTTACTTAATACACACCCATCTACGTAATACACACCCACCCACCTACGTAATACACACCACCTTACTTAATACACACCCATCTACGTAATACACATCCACCTCTGTAATACACACACACCTACGTAACATACACCACCTTACTTAATACACACCCATCTACTTAATACACACCCACCTACCCACGTAATACACACCCACCTACGTAATACACACCTACCTACGTAATACACACACACACACACCTACGTAATACACACCCACCTACGTAATACATACCCACCTATGTAATGCACACCACCTACGTAATAGACACCCACCCACCTCCGTAATACACACCCACCTACCTACGTAATACACACCCACCTACGTAATACACACCCATCTACGTAATACACACCCATCTACGTAATACACACCCATCTACTTAATGCACACTTACCTACGTAATACAAACCCACCTACGTAATACACACCCACCTACGTGATACACACCCATCTACGTAATACACACCCATCTACGTAATACACACCCATCTACGTAATACATACCCACCTACGTAATACACACCCACCTACGTAATACACACCCCTCTACGTAATACACACCCACCCACGTAACACACACCCACCTACGTAATACACACCCAACTCCGTAATACACACCCACCTACGTAATACACACCCAACTACGTAATACACACCCACATACGTAATACACACCCACCTACGTAATACACACCCACCTCCGTAATACACACCCACCTCCGTAATACACACCCACCTACGTAATACACACCCAACTCCGTAATACACACCCATCTACGTAATACACACCCACCTACTTTATACACACCCATCTACGTAATACACACCCACCTACGTAATACACACCCACCTACGTAATACACACCCACCTACGTCATACACACCCACCTACGTAATACACACCCATCTACGTAATACACACCCACCTACGTAATACACACCCAACTCCGTAATACACACCCACCTCCGTAATACACACCCAACTACGTAATACACACCCATCTACGTAATACACACCCACCTACGTAATACACACCCACCTACGTAATATACACCCACCTACGTAATACACACCTACCTACGTAATACACACCCATCTACGTAATACACACCCACCTATGTAATACACACCCAACTCCGTAATACACACCCACCTCCGTAATACACTCCCATCTACGTAATACACACCCACCTACGTAATACACACCCAACTCCGTAATACACACCCACCTACGTAATACACACCCATCTACGTAATACACACCCACCTACCTACGTAATACACACCCATCTACGTAATACACACCCACCTCCGTAATACACACCCACCTCCGTAATACACACCCACCTACGTAATACACACCCACCTACGTAATACACATCCACCTACGTAATACACACCCATCTACGTAATACACATCCATCTACGTAATACACACCCACCTCTGTAATACACACCCACCTACGTAATACACACCCATCTACGTAATACACACCCATCTACGTAATACACACCCACCTACCTACGTAATACACACCCATCTACGTAATACACACCCACCTACGTCATACACACCCACCTACGTAATACACACCCAACTACGTAATACACACCCACCTCCGTAATACACAACCATCTACGTAATACACACCTACCTACGTAATACACACCCAACTCCGTAATACACACCCATCTACGTAATACACACCCACCTCCGTAATACACACCCACCCACGTAATACACACCCACCTACGTAATACACACCTACCTACGTAATACACACACACCTACGTAATACACACCCACCTACGTAATACACACCCACCTACGTAATACACACCACCTAGGTAATACACACCCACCCACCTCCGTAATACACACCCACCTACCTACGTAATACACACCCACCTACGTAATACACACCCATCTACGTAATACACACCCATCTACGTAATGCACACTTACCTACGTAATACACACCCACCTACGTAATACACACCCATCTACGTAATACACACCCATCTACGTAATACACACCCATCTACGTAATACACACCCATCTACGTAATGCACACCCACCTACGTAATACACACCCACCTACGTAATACACACCCATCTACGTAATACACACCCAACTCCGTAATACACACCCACCTACGTAATACACACCTACCTCCGTAATACACACCCACCTACGTAATACACACCCAACTCCGTAATACACCCCCACCTACGTAATACACACCCCCCTACGTAATACACACCCACCTCCGTAATACACACTCACCTACCTACGTAATACATACCCAGCTACGTACGTAATACACACCCATCTACGTAATACACACTTATCTACGTAATACACACCCACCTACGTAATACACACCCAGCTACGTAATACATACCCATCTTCGTAATACACACCACCTTACATTATACACACCCATCTACGTAATACACACCCATCTACATAATACACACTCATCTACGTAATACACACCCACCCATGTAATACACATCCACCTACGTAATACACACCCACCTACGTAATACACACCCATTTACGTAATACACACCCATCTACGTAATACACACCTACCTACGTAATACACACCCACCTACGTAATACACACCCATCTACGTAATACACACCCATCTACGTAATACACACCCATCTACGTAATACACACCTACCTACGTAATACACACCCACCTACGTAATACACACCAACCTACATAATACACACCCACCTACGTAATACACACCCACCTACGTAATACACTCCCACCTCCGTAATACAGACCCACCTACGTAATACACACCCACCTACGTAATACACACCCACCTACGTAATACACACCCACCTATGTAATACACACCCACCTACCTACGTAATACACACCCACCTACGTATGACACACCACCTTACTTAATACACACCCATCTACGTTATACACACCCACCTACCTACGTAATACACACCCATCTACGTAATACATACCACTTTACTTAATACACACCCATCTACGTAATACACACCCACCCACCTACGTAATACACACCACCTTACTTAATACACACCCATCTACGTAATACACACCCACCTCCGTAATACACACACACCTACGTAACACACACCACCTTACTTAATACACACCCATCTACGTAATACACACCCACCTACCCACGTAATACACACCCACCTACGTAATACACACCCACCTACGTAATACACACCCACCTACCTACGTAATACACACCCATCTATGTAATACACACCCACCTACCTACGTAATAAACACCCATCTACGTAATACACACCCACCTACGTAATACACACCACCTTACTTAATACACACCCATCTACGTAATACACACCCATCTACGTAATACACACCCACCCACGTAATACACACCCACCTACGTAATACACACCCACCTACGTAATACACACCCACCTACGTAATACACACCGAACTCCGTAATATACACACACCAACCTACGTAATTCACACCCATCTACGTAATACACACCCACCTACGTAATACACACCCACCTCCATAATACACACCCATCTAAGCAATACACACCCACCCACGTAATACACACCCACCTACCTACGTAATACACACCCATCTACGTAATACACAACCATCTACGTAATACACACCCATATACGTAATACACACCCACCTACCTACGTAATACACACCCACCTACCTACGTAATACACACCCACATATGTAATACACACCCACCTACCTACGGAATACACACCCACCTACGTAATACACACCACCTTACTTAATACACACCCATCTAAGTAATACACACCCACCTACCTACGTAATACACACCCACCTACCTACGTAATACACCCCCACCTACGTAATACACACCACCTTACTTAATACACACCCATCTACGTAATACACACCTACCTTCGTAATACACACCCACTTACGTAATACACACCCACCTACGTCATGCACACCCATCTACGTAATACACACCTACCTACGTAATACACACCCACCTACATAATACACACCACCTTACTTAATACACACCCATCTACGTAATACACACCCACCTACCTACGTATTACACACCCACCTACGTAATACACACCTACCTACGTAATACACACCCACCCACGTAATACACACCAACCTACGTAATACACACCCACCTACGTAATACACACCATCTTACTTAATACACACCCATCTACGTAATACACACCCACCTCCGTAATACACACCCACTTACCTACGTAATACACATCCATCTACGTAATACACACACACCTACGTAATACACACCCACTAACGTAATACACACCACCTTACTTAATACACACCCATATACGTAATACACACCCACCTCCGTATTACACACCCACCTAACCACGTAATACACACCCACCTACGTAATACACACCACCTTATTTAATACACACCTATCTACGTAACACACCCACCTCCATAATACACACCCACCTACCTACGTAATACACACCCAGCTACGTACGTAATACACACCCATCTACGTTATACACACTTATCTACGTAATACACACCCACCTACGTAATACACACCCACCTACGTAATACACACCCAGCTACATAATACATACCCATCTTCGTAATACACACCACCTTACTTAATACACACCCATCTACGTAATACACACCCATATACATATTACACACTCATCTACGTAATACACACCCACCCATGTAATACACATCCACCTACGTAATACACACCCACCTACGTAATACACACCCATTTACGTAATACACAACCATCTACGTAATACACACCTACCTACGTAATACACACCCACCTACGTAATACACACCCACCTACGTAATACACACCCACCTACGTAATACACACCCACCTACGTAATACACTCCCACCTCCGTAATACAGACCCACCTACGTAATACACACCCACCTACGTAATACACACCCACCTACGTAATACACACCCACCTATGTAATACACACCCACCTATCTACGTAATAAACACCCACCTACGTATGACACACCACCTTACTTAATACACACCCATCTACGTAATACACACCCACCTACCTACGTAATACACACCCACCTACGTAATACACACCACTTTACTTAATACACACCCATCTACGTAATACACACCCACCCACCTACGTAATACACACCACCTTACTTAATACACACCCATCTACGTAATACACATCCACCTCTGTAATACACACACACCTACGTAACATACACCACCTTACTTAATACACACCCATCTACTTAATACACACCCACCTACCCACGTAATACACACCCACCTACGTAATACACACCTACCTACGTAATACACACACACACACACCTACGTAATACACACCCACCTACGTAATACATACCCACCTATGTAATGCACACCACCTACGTAATAGACACCCACCCACCTCCGTAATACACACCCACCTACCTACGTAATACACACCCACCTACGTAATACACACCCATCTACGTAATACACACCCATCTACGTAATACACACCCATCTACTTAATGCACACTTACCTACGTAATACACACCCACCTACGTAATACACACCCACCTACGTGATACACACCCATCTACGTAATACACACCCATCTACGTAATACACACCCATCTACGTAATACATACCCACCTACGTAATACACACCCACCTACGTAATACACACCCCTCTACGTAATACACACCCACCCACGTAACACACACCCACCTACGTAATACACACCCAACTCCGTAATACACACCCACCTACGTAATACACACCCAACTACGTAATACACACCCACATACGTAATACACACCCACCTACGTAATACACACCCACCTCCGTAATACACACCCACCTCCGTAATACACACCCACCTACGTAATACACACCCAACTCCGTAATACACACCCATCTACGTAATACACACCCACCTACGTTATACACACCCATCTACGTAATACACACCCACCTACGTAATACACACCCACCTACGTAATACACACCCACCTACGTCATACACACCCACCTACGTAATACACACCCATCTACGTAATACACACCCACCTACGTAATACACACCCAACTCCGTAATACACACCCACCTCCGTAATGCACACCCAATTACGTAATACACACCCATCTACGTAATACACACCCACCTACGTAATACACACCCACCTACGTAATATACACCCACCCACCTACGTAATACACACCTACCTACGTAATACACACCCATCTACGTAATACACACCCACCTATGTAATACACACCCAACTCCGTAATACACACCCACCTCCGTAATACACTCCCATCTACGTAATACACACCCACCTACGTAATACACACCCAGCTCCGTAATACACACCCACCTACGTAATACACACCCATCTACGTAATACACACCCACCTACCTACGTAATACACACCCATCTACGTAATACACACCCACCTCCGTAATACACACCCACCTCCGTAATACACACCCACCTACGTAATACACACCCACCTACGTAATACACATCCACCTACGTAATACACACCCATCTACGTAATACACACCCATCTACGTAATACACACCCACCTCTGTAATACACACCCACCTACGTAATACACACCCATCTACGTAATACACACCCATCTACGTAATACACACCCACCTACCTACGTAATACACACCCATCTACGTAATACACACCCACCTACGTCATACACACCCACCTACGTAATACACACCCAACTACGTAATACACACCCACCTCCGTAATACACAACCATCTACGTAATACACACCTACCTACGTAATACACACCCAACTCCGTAATACACACCCATCTACGTAATTCACACCCACCTCCGTAATACACACCCACCCACGTAATACACACCCACCTACGTAATACACACCTACCTACGTAATACACACACACCTACGTAATACACACCCACCTACGTAATACACACCCACCTACGGAATACACACCACCTAGGTAATACACACCCACCCACCTCCGTAATACACACCCACCTACCTACGTAATACACACCCACCTACGTAATACACACCCATCTACTTAATACACACCCATCTACGTAATGCACACTTACCTACGTAATACACACCCACCTACGTAATACACACCCATCTACGTAATACACACCCATCTACGTAATACACACCCATCTACGTAATACACACCCATCTACGTAATGCACACCCACCTACGTAATACACACCCACCTACGTAATACACACCCATCTACGTAATACACACCCAACTCCGTAATACACACCCACCTACGTAATACACACCTACCTCCGTAATACACACCCACCTACGTAATACACACCCAACTCCGTAATACACCCCCACCTACGTAATACACACCCCCCTACTTAATACACACCCACCTCCGTAATACACACTCACCTACATAATACACACCCAACTCCGTAATACACACCCATCTACGTAATACACACCCACCTACGTAATACACACCCATCTACGTAATACACACCCACCTACGTAATACACACACACCTACGTAATACACACCCACCTACGTAATACACACCCATCTACGTAAAACACACCCACCTACGTAATACACACCCAACTCCGTAATACACACCCACCTCCGTAATACACACCCATCTACGTAATACCCACCCACCTACGTAATACACATCCAACTACGTAATACACACCCACCTACGTAATACCCACCCATCTACGTAATACACACCCACCTACCTACGTAATACACACCCATCTACGTAATACACACCCACCTACGTAATACACACCCACCTACGTAATACACACCCACCTACGTAATACACACCCACCTACGTAATACACACCCACCTACGTAATACACACCCATCTACGTAATACACACCCACCTATGTAATACACACCCAACTCCGTCATACACACCCACCTCCGTAATACACTCCTATCTACGCAATACACACCTACCTACGTAATACACACCCAACTCCGTAATACACACATAACTACGTAATACACACCCACCTACGTAATACACATCCATCTACGTAATACAAACCCATCTACCTACGTAATACACACCCAACTCCGTAATACACACCCACCTACGTAATACACACCCACCTCCGTAATACACACCTACCTACGTAATACACACCCATCTACGTAATACACACCCATCTACGTAATTCACACCCATCTACCTACGTAATACACACCCATCTACGTAATACACACCCACCTACGTAATACACACCCACCTACGTCATACACACCCATCTACGTAATACACACCCATCTCCGTAATACACACCCACCTACGTAATACACACCCACCTACGTAATACACACCCACCTCCGTAATACACACCCACCTACGTAATAGACACCCATCTACGTAATACACACTCATCCACGTAATACACACCCATCTACCTACGTAATACACACCCATTTACGTAATACACACCCACCTACGTAATACACACCCACCTACGTCATACACACCCATCTACGTAATACACACCCACCTACGTAATACACACCCACCTACGTCATACTCACCCATCTACTTAATACACACCCACCTACGTAATACACACCCACCTACGTAATACACACCCACCTCCGTAATACACACCCACCCACAAAATACACACCCACCTACGTAATACACACCTACCTACGTAATACACACACACCTACGTAATACACAACCACCTACGTAATACACACCCACCTACGTAATACACACCACCTAGGTAATACACACCCACCCACCTCCGTAATACACACCCACCTACCTACGTAATACACACCCACCTACGTAATACACACCCATCTACGTAATACACACCCATCTACGTAATGCACACTTACCTACGTAATACACACCCACCTACGTAATACACACCCATCTACGTAATACACACCCATCTACGTAATACACACCCATCTACGTAATACACACCCATCTACGTAATGCACACCCACCTACGTAATACACACCCACCTACGTAATACACACCCATCTACGTAATACACACCCAACTCCGTAATACACACCCACCTACGTAATACACACCTACCTCCGTAATACACACCCACCTACGTAATACACACCCAACTCCGTAATACACCCCCACCTACGTAATACACACCCACCTACGTAATACACACCCACCTCCGTAATACACACTCACCTGCGTAATACACACCCAACTCCGTAATACACACCCATCTACGTAATACACACCCACCTACGTAATACACACCCATCTACGTAATACACACCCACCTACGTAATACACACCCACCTACGTAATACACACCCACCAACGTAATACACACCCATCTACGTAAAACACACCCACCTACGTAATACACACCCAACTCCGTAATACACACCCACCTCCGTAATACACACCCATCTACGTAATACCCACCCACCTACGTAATACACACCCAACTACGTAATACACACCCACCTACGTAATACACACCCATCTACGTAATACACACCCACCTACCTACGTAATACACACCCATCTACGTAATACACACCCACCTACGTAATACACACCCACCTACGTAATACACACCCACCTACGTAATACACACCCACCTACGTAATACACACCCACCTACGTAATACACACCCATCTACGTAATACACACCCACCTATGTAATACACACCCAACTCCGTAATACACACCCACCTCCGTAATACACTCCTATCTACGCAATACACACCCACCTACGTAATACACACCCAACTCCGTAATACACACATAACTACGTAATACACACCCACCTACGTAATACACATCCATCTACGTAATACACACCCACCTACCTACGTAATACACACCCAACTCCGTAATACACACCCACCTACGTAATACACACCCACCTCCGTAATACACACCTACCTACGTAATACACACCCATCTACGTAATACACACCCATCTACGTAATTCACACCCATCTACCTACGTAATACACACCCATCTACGTAATACACACCCACCTACGTAATACACACCCACCTACGTCATACACACCCATCTACGTAATACACACCCATCTCCGTAATACACACCCACCTACGTAATACACACCCACCTACGTAATACACACCCACCTCCGTAATACACACCCACCTACGTAATAGACACCCATCTACGTAATACACACTCATCTACGTAATACACACCCATCTACCTACGTAATACACACCCATTTACGTAATACACACCCACCTACGTAATACACACCCACCTACGTCATACACACCCATCTACGTAATACACACCCACCTACGTAATACACACCCACCTACGTCATACTCACCCATCTACGTAATACACACCCACCTACGTAATACACACCCACCTACGTAATACACACCCACCTCCGTAATACACACCCACCCACGTAATAC